>JAKSZP010007149.1:0-55612 GCA_022478985.1 Massospora cicadina | reverse complement strand
GTTCTTCAACTTGTTGTAGATGCTGGGTCCATGTTGCTGCGAATAGCTGGGTGCTTTGGCAAAATTGCTCCTTGAGGTAGCTGGAGATTCCACTATCCAGTACTACAATCTGATCGCGGATCTCATTAATTAATCTCCAGTTATCAAGAATAGCTTTGCGATTGTCATGCACAAAGGAGTAGGTGGCGTCGTAAAAGTTGATAATGTAGGAATGTAAATTCTGGGTGAGCCCTTGTTGCCGGGAGACCTCCTGATGGAGTAATCTGACTAACTGGAGGAGGTGATGGATAGCAGGGTGAACAAAGTTACGAGGTAGTGGTCAGGCCCCAGGGTAAGCTCCCCAGCTGGCAATATGGCTGAGGCGTAGAGGTCCTGCATTGTGGAAGGTATGGAGGAGGCGTGGGAGCAGCTGGAGTGGGCGCCCTCATAGTAGATGCCATTTATTAATTGTTGAATGACATCATTGATATGCTCATACTGGAGTTGGTATTGGCTCCATCTAGGGAGGGCAGCGAGAGTTGAAAGGCAGCGCAAAATTCTAGCCTTTCTGGCTGCAAAGGCGGCGTTGCATACCATGAGGTACTAACCCATCATGTAACGCTCCTCAATTGACCAGTCATTTGGTCATCAGGTCTGCTATTGGTTTCCATTTTTGTGATAGACGTTTTCACTTAGGTCAGCTCAGAACACCCTGTAGTAAGCACCACTTCTGTCGGCGCTACAGTTCTTTGGACTGGCACCGGGGTTCGTGGTGGCTCAAAGCTGAAAAATTAGAAAGAGCGCTGAGGAGGAAACGGGAAAAATGGGTTAGAATACTGAATATTTTATTAAACCAAAAGTCTTCGTTATTTATAGGGTGCGTTGGGACTTGGTGCCTTTGGGATCATCAGGGCCTCATCTGATCAGGATCTTTACTGATCTTCTGGATTGGCCTCCGTGTGGGTGTCCTTAATGGATAGCATCACCCACCTGACTGAATGGGTGGAGATGCCGCCCCACGTGACTCAGGAATACGTGAGGATGATCCTGAAATAGATTTAGCTTAGGTAGGTTCAACGACTGATTCAGTACGGCCTGATTTGGAAGATGGGAATCTGATACAATCTTTATCTCAAATCCTGACAAGGAGGTTATCTTCCTTGGTAACCTCATCCTCAAGGATGGTGATGCAATCCCTCCCAACAAGTTAGATGCAATCTGAGAATGGCCAACCCTTTTATACACAGAAACAATTTTGGAGTTTTTTGAGAACCATTATTTCCTAAAAAAATTTCCCCGGCACTTTCCCAGTTGGCCGCACCACTCCACCCCCTTACAGGGAAAAATGTACCATTTCGCTGGATGCCTGAATGACAGCAGGCGTTCGAAGCAATCAAAGAGGTGTTTGTGTCTCCACCCATTTTAAAGCGTGCTGACCCCACTAAGCCATATATTGTTGCATGTGATGCCTCATCAGTAGCAGTGGGATCAGTCTTGCTTCAGGAGCACGATGGTTTAGAACACCCAGTCACTTACTTTTCCTGGAAGTTCACAGCAACGGAGCAGTCATGGGCCATATATGACAAGGATTTGGCTGCTGTTGCATGGTCATTAACTCATTGGCGGTATCTGTTGCAGGGTGCTCAACATGAATTGATGGTCCGCATGGATCACCAGGCTCTTTTATATTTTTGTAAACCCCAAAAATTGGCTCACTGGCAAGCCTGAACCTATTGGGACCTGTGCAGTTTTAACTTTAAATATGAATTTGTAAAAGGGGCATCAATGTGCTTCCTGATTTTCTAAGTCGCAGCCCCGCCCACTGTTCCTCAGAACTGGAGAAATTGGACCTCATTACCATGATTCCTGCTGCCCAAATTCTTTTGATTGTCCTCCCCCATTGTCTCATCCGTCACTCTGGCTCCAGACGCCCCACTAGTGGCTCAGGTTTTGGCCAGTCAAATGGCTTACCCTGAGGGCGTGGAGTTGGTTGAGCAGTTAGCTCACCCGAGTCACAAACATTCTCTATACTCCTGGGTGGAGGGACTCATTTACTTTTAGTCCCGCATCTGGGTTCCCCCCTCCTTCCAATTGGAAGTATTCCGCGCACATCACAATCCCCCACAGTTAAACATCCTGGCAACAAAAAATGCATCAATTTAATTAAGAGGACCTTCAATTGGGCAGGTCTAATGAAAGAGGTTCCTGCCTGGATCGCCAATTGTGTTACTTGCGCTAGGGCTAAGTTGGATCGCTCAGGTAAAAATGGCCTCCTGCACCCCTTACAGCAGGCAGAGGGGCCATGGACATTGGTGCCTGTAAACTTTATCGTTAAACTCCCTTGTTCTAACAGGTTTACAGCGGTGATGGTGGTGGTGGATCGCTTCACAAAATTTTCTCTTTTTATACATTATACTTCTGCAATTCCATCAGAAGAAACTGCCTGCCTTTTCGTACACCATGTGTTCTCAATGTTTATCTCCCCCAGGAGATCATCAGGAACGTGGTTCCCAGTTCACCGCACAATTTTGAAGTGAACTTCTACTGATTCTGAAAATATCCCACTGTCACTCCATGGCATATCATCCCCAGTCTGACGGACAAACCAAGCGGGTTAATCAAGCCCTTGAACAGTTCCTGCACTGCTATGCTGCAGCCGCGCAGGATACTTGGGCAGATGCCCTTCCTCTCGCTCAATTCGCTTACAATAATGGGACCCACGTGTCCACAGGGTTTTCCCCCTACAAAGCAACGCTGGGTTACAACCCTTCATTTTTGGTCGGGCTGTGCTTGCACCCTGAGGTCCAAGCTGCCACAGATCACACTGCTCACATCAGATCGACTCAAACCTTAGTGTGGGAACACCTCACTAAAGCCATAGACACAGCTACAAGTGGTTCTCGGATTGTAAGCGCCTTCCAGGTCACAATTTTATGGTAGGATCCTACGTCATCTCGATACCCATTACTTAAAAATTTAAGCCTCTTCCCATAAATTCGCTAGTAAATTCTTGGGTCCCCATTTGGTGGAGGAGGTACTGGGGAATGGGGCGTTCTGACTGAAACTCCCTGAACATTGGAAGTAACATCCTGTTTTCCATGTTTCCCAGTTATCGCCCTTCAAGGGTAAAATTCCTACAGAACTGGAACCAATTGTCATTGATAATGGGGAAGAGGCTGAGTTAGAGGCTATCCTGGCATCCTTGAAATCCCGACGTTCAGTGTCAATATCTTGTGGCCTGGAAAGGGTATCCAGCCTATGAAAATAGTTGGGTCAAGGCGCGTGATTGTGAAAATTGCATGACCCTGGTTGAAGCATTCCACACATCCCACCCTGATGCTCCCTGTCCCCCCCCCCCAAAAAAAAAGATTTCAACAATTATGGCGATCAAGTTACCCAAGGCGCACAAGAATGTGACTCTTGTGAAATTTCCCAGTGGTGAGGCCCTTCCTTTGGAAAAAGGAAAGGGTAATGTAAGTCCCAGGAGATGCCCTCTGGCCGTTGATGGGTCCTTTTTCCCATTCCCTAGTAAGAAGACACCAAAGAGGATGGCGGTACCCCTCATTACTCAGGGCAATCTCACTCACGTAGTAGATGAGCGCTGGGTAACAGCTCTTCCACTTTGGATCCCACCCCCAGTACTCACACTTACCTTGGCAGAACTGTTACAGGGAATCTGTGAGATCTGCGCTGAGATTGTTGAATTGAAATCAACCGTAACTAATTTGAGTTGTAATCTGGCCAATGCTTGGATCTCAAATGGCCAAAAAAGAATGAAGACTTACTCATCGTCTGGAATGCCCAACAGTTTCAATTCGATTAATGGGTCAATCAAACAAATCCCCACCCTACCAAAGTTGTCAGGGATCATCCTCGACAGGCGGGCTATAGCATTGGATGCCATTGATGAGGGTTCAAAGTCCCTTGTTGATAAATTGGGTGTTGTGGCTGATGTGATGCCACTGACCAAATGAACGGCCCAGCGACTGAGCGTGGGTGGGTTGGGCATCCTGAACCTGTTCTTAACCAAATGGACCCATCCCTATGTGTGGTAGCCTTGGGGGATTCCCATCGCTTGTCAGGCCAAATGCCATTGTGCCAACTGTCAGAAAAATGTAGCTGAGCCTCAGCTTGGACATTTGAGGTCAAACTGACAGCAACTCGGCCCACTGCCAAATTTTTTGATGTTGGTTCTCAAGGAACAAACCCGCCCATTCCCAAATAATTTGCCGGTTAGGTCAAAATTGAGGGGCCTAATCCCAGCTTGTCATTACCCCAATTGACTACTATCTAATCAGTTGCATAGCACTGAGAAAATTGTTGGCCGATTTTCTTCCTTTTCCTTCAATAAAATTTTATGAAAAAAACCAAACAATTTTTATTGTATTACTCCTTCTGACTGCATCCCTGATGGCATTTCCCTGGTGGCCTAGTGGTCCATATACCGGATGGGCTCTACCAGTACTTATGGTCAAAATGGCCCCTTCTGTTATCGATTGGATTCAGTGAGTCCAATATTTTTGGCTATATAACCCCGTTATTGCGAACTTCTGGCAACAGCACACGGGAATCTTATGGCCTTATGTCCACCAATTGCAAGAGAGAATCCATCTCCTTTCCTCCCCGGTTGACATGACCCCATATGTCAATAGACCTATTGAAACCATCTCTGTGATCCCACCCCCTGCAGCAAGACCCCCTGGTTTGGGAGTGGGCTCATTGTGGTTTGTCGTCAGGATCATACTCAATGTTGTGTTACACCAACAATTCATCATTTCCAAATGCCCAGCTCCATACCAAGTCATTCAGTCGGCAATGCCTCTAGCATTCTGGCTTGCTTTTTGGGTGCTTACGCATCCTGACTGGCAGGCCAGTCTAAACTTCTTCTGCCATTTAAATGACAGAATCATTGCTCTTCCTTCCAGACTGCCAAGGCCTCTGTCGCCCTCCTTCATTATAATATTTTCACCTGGCATGGCTGTCCCCAGGTCCTCATTCGTGACAGTGGGAAGAATTTCACCTCAAGGTGGTAAATTTTCTAACTACTTCTATGGGAACGCAGCTACTCTTCTAAGCCCCCTATAACCCTTCCACAAATGGTACTGTGGAAAGAACAAATGGAACACTGGTTTCCATATTATGAAAGATAGACATCTCAGATCCATTACACTGAGATCAATTCTTAACTGGTGCTCTCATGGGCTACTTGTATCTGCTATCACCAGATCTTCAAAATGTTGACTTTCTGCATGTTTTATGGTCAAGAACCTGGGGTTCCTGCATTACTAGCCAAAGATATCTTCACTGAAAAGACTCATCCTGAGCAAGCTATTAAGAATTTAACCCAGCACGTTATCCAGTTGCAATTAAAAATGATGACCAACCTGCAAAGACTGTCACACAAGAGGGCCAAGCAGATAATGAGGTCCAGGTCCCTCTTTCTGCCTTCCAAGTATCTGAATTGGTGTTATACTACCACAGTTGTGTCACTCCTAGAAGTGAGAAGCTTGGGTCTATCTGGGAAGGCCCTTTTGTTGTTACATATAATTGAGGGGATGAGTATTTCTTCAAATTCTTTGCTAGTGGAGTTTTTGTCAACTGAGTTCATGACCAATTATTGCAGCCTTATTCTCCCCCTAACACTCTTAAGGGGGTGATGTTTAAATTTAAATTTATTGCGGGGAAGTCCAACCATGGGACGGACACTTCTGAATATGACTCAGGAAAGACAAACTTAGTACCAGGGGAGGCACCCCAGAGAAGTGATGCTATCTCTTGTTGCCAGCGGGAACGCCACTTATGGGGAGGGGGAGGGGACGTGTGAAGGGGCCTTAGCCACTATTGAGCACGTGTGGAGGAAGGGGTCTGATTTGATGAGCCAGACTGGGAACCAGGAGGAGACCAGCTGTCGGCGACGCGGTGGGAGGTATCCAAACATCCACGCTTGAAAGTGGTCCACCAAATGAGACCATAATCTGTGGACAGTTTCTGGGAGGGTGGGGGTGGAGCCTTCGATGGCATCTAAGACAATCGTGTGGATGGTCCACATGGCAATTGCAACCACCAGAGCACGGAGGGAGGGTGGAAGGGAGGAGGCCATTGATAGAGCAAACATATCTCTTGACAGACTGAAGGGATGCGTTTGATCCTGGCCCAGCAGACGTTGAACTTCGCGCCATATCACTTTAGAGGTGGGGCACTTCTCCAGGCGGTGGAACAGCGTTCCATACTGGCCACACACGACACAGGATGAGTGTAAAGCGTTAGAGCGCTCAGCTGTATGATATACCCACCTCAGGCAGCGCCACACATGGGAGCGGCTTTGAGGCTGCAACAGAGGATGGTGTGCGTATTTCCGGATAGTTTTTTGGGTCTCAGTGGAATAAGGGGATGTCCATCATGTCCAGGTAGTCCACCCTGGATAGGACATGGGGCCGAATGGGGATCACGCCATCATGGATGGGTAGCCCCTGTACCTCTTGTGTGAACTGAGGAGAGGGGCGGCCTCTTCAGGTTGTATGTCCGCTAATATGAATTCTCCACTCTGCGCTTCGCATGGAGAATAGGATTCGTTTGTAGTGGGTTTTAGTCCCTTGGGGACCTGTGGCCGATGTGTGTGATGCGAGGTTTTTCATCAGGTAGTGGGGGTTTGATGGATTGTTGAGGCCCAAGGCTCGGGAGAAGTTGGAGCAGGCCGCACGAGACCAGTGTTGGGATGGGAGTGTAGGAGCAGTGACAGCCGCGATCCAGGTGACCAGGATCTTGGCAGCATGGGCTTTGAAGTCAAGCAGGCCCATGCCACCTTTATGATGAGGGCCAAACATGACCTCTAGCCATACTGGTGGAGGGTGGCCTGACCAAAGCCATCCTTGCAGCAAGGCATACAGGGATTTGAAGAAGCTTGGGGAGAAGGGGATGGCGTGGGCTCCGAACCAGACTTTGGATAGGAGCATAGAGTTGGCTAGAACAACCTTGCCTGTGAGGGTAGTAGGGTGGGCTCTGAGGGAGGTGATTCGCTTCGTCACGTTGTCCAGTATAAAGCACTCCATTACTGCTGACGCGTATCCGCCTGCCTCCATCCACAAGCCCAGATGGCGCACCAGTCCTATGGTAGGATGTGGCACGAAGGGGAGCACCAGTGGAGTGGTGTGTGTTGAGTTAGTAAGGCGTGGGCATGGGCGAGCAGATGGGTCAGTTTGAGAACTAATTGCTGGGGCCCAGCAGTTCTGAAACCGACCAAGGAGGATGATTTTGGTTTTGGAGGCGTTCAGTGTCGCATTGCTTACCTGGGAATATTCCTGGATGAGGGCTTCGAGCGCAAGTGCATCTTTATTATTAGACACCCCCATCACGCAGTCATCTGCAAATGACATCATCTTGACTGGGGTTTGGCCTGGCACATGGACCCCAGTGAGTTGGGCATTCACATTTCGCAGTAGTGGGTCAAGGCTGAAGTTGTATAAGAGTGGGCTGAGGGGGTCCCCTTGTCGCAAGCCCCTTTGAGGGCGACTACTTCCGTTAGGAAGCCTGGGCCATGCACCGCCATTGTTGCAGATTCCGTGAGCAGCATCACCCAGTTGATGAAGCGGGGGGGTAGGTGGAATTGATGGAGGCAGGCCCTTAGGTATTCCCAGTTTACTCTATCATAGGCCTTTTGTTGGTCCAAGAATACCAGTGCTTTTGAGGCTGTGGACTGATATGCATTAGCCACATAGTGCACGTTATCCCAAATCGATCTTCTGGGGATGAAACCGAATTGTTCTGGGGAGATGGTGGCAGATGCTACAGTCCCTAAACGGTTAGCCATGATTTTTTTAAAATTTTGGTGTCTGTGTTTTTTAGAGAAATGGGGCACCAGTTGGCTAAGTTAAGCTTATCCCCTTTCTTGAAAAGTGTGACAGTGAAGGCCTCATGTCCTCCTGGTAGGAGGCGCGTTTCCAACAGGCTTTGGTTAAGTGAGGTAAGCAGCAATGGGGATATATATTTGAAATATTTTTTGTAGAACTCATATGGAATGCCATCTGAGCCTAGGCATTTTCGGTTTGGTGCACCGCGAATGGCTGTCCATAATTTGTTTGGAGTAATTAAATTCATTATTTCCGGGTATCAGAAAATGGTGCAGATATGAGCTCAGTCGAGAAATTCTGCCACTTCAGCTAGCTGAATTGGTTCAGCTTGGTATAACTCGGAGTAATATTTTTGCATTTCAATTGCCACTTTGGCCGGTGTGTCCAAAATGGAATTATCTGATCTTTGCACCTGTGTGCAGGCCACACTCTTGCATGGTGCAAAAAAAAATTTAAAGAAATATGCGGTGCACTTGTCACCTTTAGTGATGTGTGTGGCCCTGTATTGGACACAAACTCAATGTTTATGTTGCCTTTTGAGTGCGTTGAGGTGGGCGGCTGCCTCCGCCCACTTCCAGCCCCATGCAGGGCTGTATCCTGTAGCTGGAATATTGTACTCCAAGTGGGCCAATTCTGCCAGAGCACGTGAGATAACCGCTGATGTGGCTCGTGAGCGTCTGGAGGAGAGATAGTGATAGTGGCAGATGGTGTCCTCTTTGAAAGTTGCCCATGTGGAAATGGGGTCCGTGCAAAACGGTGCAACAAACAATTTTGCCAAAGATGCCTCTTCCACCCATGTGGAAAATCCTGGCGACGCGAGCTCAGGGGGGCAGATTTTGCACCAATGTGGGGCCTTAGTAACTGTGACCAGTAGGTGGTAGGTTATTGAGACCAGTTGGTGGTCAGAGAATTCCATTTTCGTTGTTTTGAAGTGGGAGATGTGTGGTGGAATTTTGCTGGCGTTAGAATAAGGTCAATGCGGGTCATGGACTTAAATTGGCCATTGTGGATGTGGGGACGCATCATGTTTTCAAGAAGTTGGGCATGTTGCGGCAGCGCATCCATTAACCCAAGGGTGGCTTTTAGAATGCGTAGTTCTACATGACCCTGTGGGGCGTGGGGTGAGGGAGGCCACTGGTCCGTTGGTGAGGTTAGCCAACAGTTCATGTCGCCAACTAGGAAAGAATCAGGGGGTAGTGGGAGGGATTTGACCAAAGAGAAAAATTCCTGACGCTCGTGTGCACTGTTTGGGGCATAGATGTTGACAATTGCGTGTGCTACGTCAGCCCACGAGAAGGTGATGACGAGCATTCAGCCATTTAGGAATGTTTCTGAAGATAAAAATTTGAAAAAATTATTTTTCTGAATTAGCACCCCACAGTGCTTTGACCAAAAGGATAGGGATGGGAAGAGCATTGTTTTCCAAGCTTCCTCGGAACCTCGTGGACAGTGGGACTCCTGGATGGCCAGGATATCCACGGGTAAATTGTGTTGTAAAAAACTCAGTTTCCTAGCCTAGGACAGGGAGGCCTTGAGTCCGGCGATATTCAACGTCCCTAGAGTGAAGGTTTCCCCCTTGCACCTAAGGTGTGAGGGGCTGGGCCCCCAGACCCACCAGCCTCTTCTAGGTCCCCACAGGCTTTCACAGCAGCGCAGGTGTTAGCAGCAATGCTATTGGAGTTTTTATTGATTTTTGCAGAAAGAGTCACATTGGCTTTGGCCTTTGCTTTTTGTTTTCCTGACGTCAGATGAATTTTTTTTGGTGCGGATGAGTTTGGTGCACCATTGAGCGGGTCAAAAAAAATTTTCAGTTGGGATAGGTCCCAAGTCAGTTTTGACCGGAGCTTGGGTGCAACAATTGGGAGAGATCGAATTTCCCATTGGATCCTCAGATTGAGTGGCCCGCTCAGCATGGGCTTCCCAATCTGATTGGATGATGGATTCCCAAGTTGCTTCCACCACGAAGGTCTCCATGTCCTCCTGGCGTTGTGAGTGTGGGATAGCAGTGGTGGCCTTGGCCGCTTCCTTGGCCGCGGCCCTATGGGCCTGCTTGGCCTTCTTCTGCTCCTGTGGGGAGATGGGCTTTACTAATAGGTAGCAGCCTTGTGCTCCCCACGGGAAAGCCTCCTTGGTGCTTGCGGTTGGTTTGTAGTGCGCCTCTACTGGCCATGGCCACTGAGGGGTGCTCTTGGAATGTGACGCCCTCCTTGATGGGGCATGTGTGCACCTTATGGCTGAATGCATCACAGTGGGTGCAAATGGGGGGCGCGCTGTTCATGGTCACCTGTAACGGGTGGGTGGTATGCCCTGCAATATCAATAAAAGTGGAGTGTGGGAACTGGGTTAGGTCCTTTGCAATCTCCTCAGTTGGGGTCAGAACTGCGATGGCTTTGCCAGTGCACAGGTGTGGCATCACCATGAAGCGTTGCATTTCAAAAGATTGTATTTTGCCATATACGGCGAGATCATCTTTCAGGTGTTGTTCCAAAATGTCACATTTTACCGTAGTAGGCAAAAAGTCAAACGTGAGGAAAATTTGGTTTGATTTTGTCCATCTGGTGCATTTGGTTTTGATGACACATTGCCCTTCAGGGAGGTCAACCACTATGTGCACTGCTGCAGCCTCGTCTGCTGCTTTTTTGCTTTCAAAACCTAGGTCCAGCCAACTGCACGACATGGAGTGAGGTGCAACGTACACTGCAGTTGGGAAAACTTTGTGTACATCTTCACAAAATTTTTCCCATAAGGCCATTTTTTGGATGCCCAGATACACTCGGACTCTAAATTCCACCGACGAAAGTGGCTGGGAGTGTGGCATGTTGATGTACTGGTTGCATCGTGCTTGCCACATGAGTATCTCTGAGGAAATTGTGACCGCCAGTTTTTTAAGATTTTTGTCTATTCCGCCGGATTCTCCAGGGCATTTTCAAATGTTGGAGGCCGCGGGCCTTCCACCTGCTCCTCTTACCTTGCTTGCCCAACTGCTCCCTGACATGGGCGCAGACTAATCTCCTCTGTGAGATTATCAAACTAGATTCAGTCTTGAATTGAATAGGTTGCAATAGTGATTGCAACGAGAAAGAAAAGTTTTTCTTAAAGGGGGTGATGTTGGACAATTACAAGTCCATTGTTGCAATAAAAGTAATTTGGAGTTTAATACGTTTAAATTTGGCCAAAAGACCTGGGTCAACTCTCAGTGGAACTCCTCAAATTGGAGTAACACTTTTATTAATACTTATCGGCCAAATAGCATAAGTTTGGGAAATCAGATTGTACCAACCATGTGGTATAATCAGGGGAGCCATTTGTAAGTCCCTTACATCCTACATCCAATTTAGTTTAAACTCCAATGCGGAGACCAACCCCTTTTATAGGCCTGGAGGGGGTCCCACCAGGTGGAAATATTTTCTTACCCAATGATTGGGTCAAATATCTAAAATTGTTGCCTCACGGATATATCCTACCTGCAACTGACTTTTCATTGGCCATTCTAACTAAGTGATGCAAGTCTTGAGAAAATAATAGGCTGAAACTTGATATTCTTTAATCTGTCTAATCCTAGCCTAATTTGAACTTTGCATTGATTTCCTACAAACCTCAATATAGTTTAAATACTAAGTGGCAAGATATTGAGAGGGTTCGCTTTTGACCCCCTCACCACGTCTAGAAAAAATACATGAAAATCCATTTTTTGGATTATTAGTGCCTTATTTTTATTATAAGTAGTCAGTAAAATCTCCTGAATTAATTCTTTTAGCAGTAGAAATTACTACTTCTCCTGTGGTAATATTGTTAAAATTTAGGTGCAAAACTCACCAGTAAGCACAATAATAACCCAAAATTCAACAGGTCCCATACCATCTATGGACATTGTGTGTCACACAAAACCAGAACATACTAGCTATTATCCCGCTACATTCTTCTGCAGCTTGTGGAGTTGGCATTCCACACAACAGGCCAAATAGTCCATGATAATGTAGTTAATCAATTCCCAGTAATAATACTGGTGAATCTGATCCATAGTCTTCCTTATGCCACCTTGGCTGATGACTTATGTGTGGCTCTATGATTTCCACTCATTATGACGTTTTAGGGAATAAAGACCATATTCTTTCAAAAATCCTAGATAGCTGATCGCTTCTAAATTAGTATTCTCCATCACTTTCTTTACAGTTTTTAATTTCTTGGGTTCATCCTGATGTTCCCTTCAATAATCCCTCGGAATAACTCATCAGCCTGATGATATACAACTTAAACAGCAGGTAATCACGATAGTCTGTCAGCATTCTGATGTACCGCTCCTGATCTGTGAATAATTTCGAAGTTATATGCTGCAGTTTTATAGCACAAAGTTCCAGTCATCCCTCTGGTTCATTTAGGGTTGTGTAGACAGCGCAGGAAAAGTGGTCTGTTATGACATTATATTGCGTCCCATGTATATACACTTGAAATTGCTTGCAGACGTGGATTACTTCTAGAAATTCTCACTCTGTAAAGTTTTAGTTCCTTTCTGCTGGCATCAGTGTTCTGCTCATGTAAGTCATCAGATGTTCTTCACCATCAACATCCACTTAACTTAAAATGGCGCCAATAATTGTTAATCAGGCATCTGTTTGAATAATAAATTCCAATAAAAATTTGGATACTTAAGTATAGGGCTACTTATTAAATATTTTCAGAGCTTGTCAAGCGATTTCTGAGCTTTATCATTACACACAGATCCTTTTTTCAGATCCTTTAATAGATGGAATAATAGCTCAGCAATTCTAGCAAAATTCTTGATGAATTGGTGATAGTATCTGATTGTCCCTCAGAAAAACTTAAATATCCCAAACTCTCTTTGGGATTGATATCAGCTTGATGGCTTCTATCTTCATTGGTTGCAGCTGTAATATGCCAGAGTTTATTACAAACCCTAAGTACTTGAGCTCCTTCTTTTAGAATGTCATTTTCTCGGCTTAACCTTCAGATTTTATACTGATAGGCGCTTGAATAATTCCTCCAAATGCTCTATGTGGTCAGTAAAGGTCCTTCTAAAGACATTGATATTGTCTATATACCGCATGCAGGATAACTTAAAAACTACTGAGTATATAATCCATGGCCCTCTATAATGTCGCTGGTGCATTTCATAATCCCTGGGGCATTCTGGTCAACTGATACAACCATTGTATGGTGATTATCACATATTCTTGATCTTTTGGAAAATTTATTTGCCAATAGCCCAAGATTAAGTCCATAGAAAAAAAGTACTTTGCTTCCCCTAGGCAACCAAGTGTGTCATCAATCCTTGGCAGTTGATAAGAGTCCTTATTAGTGATTTAACTAATTGACGATAATAGATCAATACTCAATTTGATCCATCCTTATTTTTTACAAATGGGACTGGACTTGACTATGGACTCATTGATGGAATGAGGGCTCATTCTCTACTAGCTTGTTGCTTTCTTCACTGACCACAGCTTCAGCTTTAGTACAGCGGTCTGATCACATCCTTATTGGCAGATATTTCCCAGTGTCAACCTTATGTATTACAATTCTCTCACATCCATGGTCACGGTCATGTTATGTGAATATCTACCGATATTTCTCAAACAGTCAGTGAACCTCCTCTTGCTGTCATTCAGATAGTTCAGCCAGTTGCTCCTTAATTTAATACATTGATGTTTTCAGCAACATCCGCTGGTAATCCCACTTTTGGTTAATATTTTTTAGTCTAAATTTTACCAAGTTCCGTTGTCAGTGTTCAAAATTTGGTGATTGACTCAAAATAACCCCTTTAACACTACAAATATGGGGCATTTATCCTGACGATATACCCTTAAAACACTATCAATTCTGGCCAACTCTTTCATATTAACCTGGAAATTAGGTCATAATAACTTTGCATAATATCCCTTATTATCAAAAGGTTACTGACGTCATAATTAGGGGTACTTCATTAAGCTAAATCAATGCCAATTTTTGGAATTATTTGTATGTAGTCAGCCATATGACAAAACTTGATAGCACTTTTCATATGGAAAGCCCAAATGGGAGTACCTAGTGCTATCAAGAGGCTACTAACGTCCCAAATAAGGTTTTGTCAATAATCCTTATTAATCCAAACTTTTCCCAATCAATATATTTCATCAACTGCATGATGAAACTCAATAGTACTTGCAAATGGAAAGCTCAAAAGGGATTACCTGGTGCTTTCAAGAGGCTGCTGATGTCCTGATTAGGGGTAAATCATTAATCTGAATTAATGTCAATTTCTTTTATTAATTGTACCTCCTCAGCTGTATGATAGCACTTAGTAGCACAGGTACATGGACAGCCTGAATGGACTACCTATTGCTATTAGGATGCTACCAACATCTTGAATAAGAGTGCAGCATTATCCTTATCAATCCCAACTTTTCTCCAATAAATGTATTTCGTCAACTGCATGATGAAACTTTATTACACTTGCAAATGGACAGCCCAAAAGGGATTACTTAGTGCTATTGATAGGCCTGCTGACATCCCTTTTAGGGTATGTCAATTAGTTTAAATTGATGTGAAATTTCCAAGGAGTTGTATTTCATCAGCTGTATGATTAAACTCAAGATGGGCTGATCTTAAGACAATTTGCACATTCAAGTTGCAATTTTTGTACCTGATACCTTCCTGATTTAGAGAATATTTTGCTGCGGGTAACTACCCTGGAAAATAAAATTTCTTCTACCCTAGTGCAGGCTTTAAGTTTGAAACCTATACTGGCTAGAAAAAATTTTGGTGTGGTATATTTATCCCAAGGTCAACCCACCTTGAATATTTTTTAAGAGTATTTTTCCCCAATAGTTCTAGTAAAAGGGCATGGTTAAATCAGTTTAAGGGCTGAACTGAGATGGAAAATAATATCTGCAGATTTTGTGTGCTTGAGATGTGGCCAGGAGATGACCTAGAGGCATAAATACTGGTATCCGGCCTAATGAATTTATCATCAAATTAGACCATCAAATAATATCAATAAATAAGATTAATAAAAATAAAATATCTTATCTAATAAAGGTATATTTTCTTCTTGATTCTCTTTATCTGGTTTTTTATCAAAGTTGGTTCCTTTTGAGAGTGTCAACAAGCTGCTAGGGCAGAAATCTCCTGATTGTATTTTTTGCTTGCCTCAGTAGAAGTTCCTAAATTTGAAGGGAAATTTTAGCCTAAGATCAACCAGAAGAGTAGTATTAATTTAGATAAGCCTAGTGAGCTTCCAAACAGTCAATATACCATAAGACACTGGATAAAATAGAGGATCACTCAGCTGAACTTCTTCCTATTATACACGCAGGATTTTATTTATCAAGTGAGAGATCCTTTAGAATTTAACAGGTAGGATCAAATGCAAATATATGATGAATTGATTCTTTTCAAATTTTATCAGATGTTCACAATGATTGGCTAGGAGTACTCTTATTTCTCTGGGACTCAGCATAATAATTCCTGGCACACCCATGGCTCAATCCTTGATTTATTCTATGGGCTGACAACTTCTTTATATGGCTGTTCCAGGAATTCACTCATTAACATGGTTCTAACTATAATTTTCATTCATCAATATAGTATTCATTTCATTTGACTTTAAAAGGTTTCCACATTTCTCCATGATTTCTGTTGAATTTCTCCCCATTTTCGTCCACTAATTTGTATTGAATGTGTATAATGCCATCATTTGTTAATCAAGCTTATAAAATTATTTCTTTTTGCAAGCGGGGTTTCTTCTTTCCACTGATATACCAAGGGCAGAGTTTTCCCCAAAATAATCATAGTATTTCTTTTGAAATCACACTTCAAACCATACTTCCTCAGGAACTTTGTCTCAATGATAAATCACAATTTGGATTATCCAGCAATATGGCGGAAGCTGATACCACCAGGGATCTGAACCAAAGTGATATCACACTATAGGCTCCACATGATATGATGATATCTGGTCTGGAAGTTCAATACTCTTTTCAGCGCTTCAAATCTGGCAAAATATTATTTATTTCACTAATTTGGTTCAAACAATATGATAGGCGCTCCACCATCAATTATTGTCCATACTCTTATTAGATTAACTAGAATATCTGCATAGGTACACTTAAAGTATTGCAATAATGTATTTACTGATTGAATAGCAGCATTACTTTCCATCTCAAGAGTGTATAGATAATTAATTTGATAAATTAGGTAAGACTCCTTGATTGCGCTTATAGGTAAGGAAACGCTCGCCTCATCCAACTTTATTTTAGCTAAATCATCATGGTTTTCAGCAAATCTGATTTTTCTGCTATCTTTCAAGCTTGAGGCTGAGCAACCTCCTTCATGATTTCATGGTCAATCCCCTTCACTTTAGCTTGAGTAATAGCGTTGACATTCAAATTGACTACCTGGTAAAGCAGCTCAGGTGCGTCCTCCCCCATGAACTAGTCAGAGGTGTCAATAACATTGTTCAATATATCAGGAGGGCAGGCTTAACAGTAGTACTAAATCATCCCTTGTCTAGATTGCTAGTTATTTTCCTGACTCTGGACCTGTTTCTTTTTCCTTGGTTTGAACAAAACTAACTTGGTCCTTTGGCTTCTTATCATGACATTGGGTAATTACGTGGCCAGGCTTCCCACACTAAAAACAGAGAATTGCATTTTATAAAACATTTTTGTCCCTAAGTTTTACTTCCCAAAAGAATTTAGATTATTAAGTTCCTTAGTGAGTTCAGCAGTTTAATGATATTCTGAACCTTCATCTTGATCACTCTAAAAGATTTGATTAGGAGCTTCAAAGGTTGCTCTGAGCTTCTTCAGATGGTCCACCATCTGTGAGGTCATAGTTTTTACATATGACGTGGCCATAATCCAATGAAGCTTGTGGTAGGGCTTAAGCGCCACTGCATGGTTATGTGCACTTCAAAGTTTGTAAGAACTTTTGACCCAGCCAGGATTTGTGACTCCTGATAAAACAATTGATGAAAGTGACCTAAATCTCATCCTTTTATGAGCTTGATCACCATGAACTCCTGTTTACAGTTTGCCATTCTAGTAGGACAACCAAGCTCCAACATAATCGCTTCTTTTTCTTCTGAGTATGACCAATTGTCTCCATTAAGGTGAAGTAGCACCAGTTTCTGGCAATCAGTGCTTAGACAGTTCATTAAAGTTATCACTTTTTGGCTGTCCTCATACCTGAACATTGTCATCTCAAAAAGATGGAAATATAGGAGCTCTATCATGGTGTATGATGAACAATTTTGGTTTATTTCAAAATTCTTTTATGACTCAACTAGTAGGGGACTCCTGCCTGATGACCTGATTAATCATAGGCGTTGCTTTGGGAGTCATCTCCAACATAGTAACAAACAACTAAGGCATATTTCTGGGTAGTAGTGTCTTTCCAACTGGAGTTTCATAGGTATTTTCATCAGCTTTGTTTGCCTTAAGTTAAGTGCAAACAGATTTGTTATCTTCTAATTCTCAACACATCTCATCGTTTTTGTCATCTGCTTCTGAACATGGTAAAAATGTTCTTGGTCTGCTTCACATTTGGTTTTTTTAAATTAAATTGTTCTTGATTAGTTTGCCCTCTTTTTGATTTAATGGGGCAACCTTAGTTCAAAGGTCATTATTCACTTTCCTTACCTGTTCATTCACTTCTTTGGCTTTAGTTAAATGCTCTTCCAAGGTATTGGCATCAGCTTGTGATGCTAAGCTGAAGATATTTTAGCATATGATCTCCAACTCCATTTAGAGCTTCCAAAATTTGTTCTTATATGACATTATAAAATCTTTATTTATAAAATTTGGCTTTTTAAAACTCAACTAACTCCTGTAGTGAGCACTAAATGTTAACTTTTGAGCTTTGATTACTCTAGATATTAAGTTCCATTTATAATCTTCTGTGTGTAGCTTGTTTTGTCTCTCCAGTTAACTGCACAAGTTCATAACGGCCACATTGATTGAATTATCTATATTGAAAAAATAATGATGGGCGGTAAGAGTATGAAGACAATTACTCAGTTGAGCTCTCTTAAAAACCAGGCTGCATGTTACATCCAACGCTAAACCGGTGCTTGCCCTTCTAACAATTGAAGTTATCTCTGAAATAAATAAGAAACTTCTGTTGCTGTCCTTTCTCTCTTATTGCAGAGTCCACGGAGACTTAATAGTCAATATACTGCAGCTAAAGTATATCTAATCCTTAAGCTATAATCCTAAGAACTAACTATATAACCAATGTATAAAAGTCTTAGACTATAAGAGTAGTTGTGCTATTTTAATCTTATTTTATTTACTGTAAAATCAGGAAATTTGTGTGGGATCTGGCAACCAACTCTTCTGTTAACACCTCATTGGGAATCATTGGCCATTGTTAATAGATTAGCCCTCTGAGGATGCGCCTATGAGAACCTTCCTCATTTGCTTAGTAAGATTATACCATGACTAGAGTTGTGACCTCTTCATGGTTGATTTAGGAAGGTATCCCCACAATTTTTAATCAACTTCAGTGGAGTACCCTCTTTGGGCTACTAGTCTTCTTAGGTATTAGGACCTTTACCCATCAACCACAGACTGCAAAACCTTAAGGGTTGAACTGTAAGTTACATTGAGAAGTGGTGTCGAGACTTCAGCAACTAAAAGTAGATTCCCAAGTTGTTCAGCCATAAAACATAATTGATTACTATGATTAAATTACCAATTAGTTAATCAACAATCCAACCATAAAGTAAATAAATTTTTCAGCAATCATTCCTGAAAAAGCATAATAATATGGTAGATCACACCCATCAGATCAGTAAATATTTGTTTGGATAATTTGCCAAGCATTAGTTACTTTTAAAAAATGATAACTCCCATATCCACTAAAGGATATGATCCCCTAGTGGGCAAAACAGCTATATGTAATCTAATCAGCTGAGTAATATAGGTATATCAAAATCTTAACAGCATTGTCAGATCCAAATTCTCTCAAATTATTGTGACACCAGAAAAATTGAAGCCTATCTTTCTCCATATATTCTTCCCTCTAACTAGTTTAAAAATTATTTGTTTTATATAAAAAGTATAGCTTGATCATAGTCATTCTACTGGGATAAAAACTATAATGTTCTTTGATCCAAGGGTCAGTAACCCCTAATTATTATTGATTAAAAGTTAGTTTATAATTATAATGTTATATCTACTTAATCTCTTTCTTTTCCAATAAGAATTAAGTCTCGTGAGCTTAAGACAACTTTTTACCTCCTCTCTCTTAGGCAGATACAAAATATTAAGTATACAAACATGTCATATTGTGGGATTTCTGGATTAGTTTTAAGTGAGCAACCCAACTAGCCAGAATTCCTACACTCATGAAGTGGATGGCAGTAACTTGGTCAGTTGGAAAAGTTTTCACTAGTTCTGGGGTATCCTCCCTGGCAGGATCACCACTTTATTATGAAGCTTCAGGAACTTCTAATTTTATCATAACTTGAGGTTTATGGCAATGTCCTGGATTTTAGGATTATCAGACATACTGATCATTATTGGCAGGTAGTCACAGTGGGGTATTTAGCCCAAAATATCCTAGAAGGCAGGGTGGGGATAAATGTTAGGGTAATAGCAGATAAAATTTAAACCAGCCTGCCATTTGGTATGCAAAAGCACCTAAAAGGTGAGCCAGAATACTGGGGCATTGCCACATAAATGACATTTAATTTTTCTAGGATATGAGTAACAATGGTATGCTGATGGGCTACAAATATAAAAGACAAACCAGTGAGAAACCAGGATATCGTAGCCTCAGGGCCAAAGGGCCCAAGCATATGGAGTTGAAAAATTGGGGAAGATTTCAGAATATCTTTGATACATAGGCCCAATTGACTATTGTGTAGACCAAAGCTAATAACATAATTTGGACAACCCAGTCAATATAGGGCCTGTGGGGCCATATTGCAAATATCTTGGGGACTCAGAAAAGGAAAATTAAAACCTAATATAATA
This sequence comes from Massospora cicadina, assembly GCA_022478985.1. Lineage (NCBI taxonomy): Eukaryota > Fungi > Entomophthoromycota > Entomophthoromycetes > Entomophthorales > Entomophthoraceae > Massospora > Massospora cicadina. The sequence continues at coordinate 35,808 of JAKSZP010007149.1, read as the reverse complement.
AATTCAAGCATGGAAAGATTTTTAATAAATTTTAAAATAAGAGAATTGACTGTAATTTTTCTCAGTATACTATGACTGCTTAAATAGACAATCAATTTTGGGGAATAGCTTAGAAAAGTGTGGGGTGAAGGCCCTCAAGATTTAGCCTAACCTGGTGAACTTTAAGTAAAATGGGGGAATAAACTTAATTTAAACTAACTTTGAAAGTATTGGAAGCAGTCCAAGTTACTGTCAGTTTGTCCATGGATCCCAAATTACCAATTTTCTTTGGTTTTAATAACTAGAGCAACAGTGTTTCACCCAATGGCCATCAGGAATCTCTCAAAGCTAATCCACATAGGGGCAGTCCTATGAGGTCAGAAATGGGTTTGAGGTGCCCAACCTGCCTACACCCAGGTGCTCTGGCATCCTTTTGACCAAGCAAAGAATGTTGGATGAGTATTTTGATGTTTTGGAGGAGGGTTTCAAACTGGTGGCAACTTTTCCCAATGGCCTGATGCTATCAGCAAGCTTTTCCAAAGATTTGATATTAGATGCTTTATTCATTGAAGGTACATGACAATTGGGCCTTGTTCCCAATGATTTGGTGCTCTTGGACCTTGATGCTAAAGGCTATTGCCCTCAACTTCATTTGAACTTTCCACTCCATAAGAATACTGACTCCCTGATATCTCAGCACAAATCCCCTTAATTTGTAGTATTAATTCATCCAAAGTTAATACCGGGGTAGATGGCAAGGTCCTTAAAGGGTAAGCTGTTACCCATTGCTCACCCACCACATGGGCAAGGTTGCTCTGGGAGATGAGATGGGCAGTTGGCATTCTCAGACCCTTTTTTGATGGGAACAGGAATGCCACCTAGTCCAAGTGGAGGGGGTGCTCCCCCTAGACTTATAATAAATCTATATAAATTTATATAAATAAAATTAGGGTAGCAAAGTTATAAGAGAGTTTTGATATTTTATTGAGAGTTTTGAGATCAGGCTTTTATACATGATTAATTGAAAATAGTCAAAAGGAAAATGATTTTGGGGTATCAAGGAGAAATCGATAAAAATGAATAACTAGGATTGAAGGGTAAAACCAGGGTGGAAATATTCCTGATGGATCAGTGATCTGGCAGTTTCATAACAGATACGACTGCTGATTACATCATCGGGCTTTAAATTTAGCCACATTTTCAGTTCATTATTTGCTTGTAAAGCTTTACATACGAATTTCACCTGACAGAGTAACATTGCATAAACATTATAGTTTTTTATTATATGCTGATACCTGGCGCTTTTATTCACAGGTTTCAACTGAGGTCAAACTAGATAAATACAGAATAATTCCTGTATAACCGCGATTGAATTTATTACAAAACAGCCAGCTGCTTGAATAAATTAGAGTGTGCCCAAGTGTATTCACTGTACTGTTTAAGGCTTGATACGAATAAAAATAATGACTACCCAAACGCTTTGCCGCTTTAAAACCAATTCTGATGTAGTTAAGGTGTCGACGGAAAACTATGAAACTCAGCAGGTTTTGGAGAGAATAACTTCTAGTAGATTGTTTGAAAACGTCAAAGTTGAGAGTACTTATAAGGGGAGCATCCTTAAGCATAGTAAGCTGCCACATAAACTGGGTTTAAATGGGTTTGCTGAAGCGATTCATCTGGCATATGACCAACATCATGGCCTTGCTCTTAGCCCAGACCACGTATTTATAACCATCCTCCAGGGGTTAGCTATCCATATCAATCAAGATTCAGAAAAGCATTGTCACGTATTAGGGGTTGGCCATCTTGTATCCGAGACTAAGGAAAAGATCGACGTTAGACGTGACGAATTTCAGCTTGGAAGCGTTGATAATGATTGGCAAAGTGTATTTTTAGAAATTAGAGATAAGGTAGGGGAGAAGGTAGACAAAGGCATCTATAACCTTTTGTCACCTAGGTTTTCCACTACAACTCCTTTATCCTCAGCGATAATGTCCTTGACTATAATGGATGCATTCAAAAGCTTCTTTGAATATTCTGTAAGTACTATGTGCGGCATTCCCGAAGTTGCACTTATGGGAACTAGAGAGGATTGGGAACTTTTGCGATACCATACAGTAAAACTTTTGTCAAAGTTTGAAGGGCTCGGATTTTGGACACCTCATCTGCTCCCCGTTTTAGACCTTTTTGTCAACTCGGCTTCTGGAAACCCAGATGTTAGCTTTTGGAGCAAAATATATAAACCTGAAGGAGGCTCCGGAGGGCCATATATAAGAGGGTGGATTAACGCGTTTTTCCCATATACACAAACTGATGCAGGTTTTAGTAAGAACTCTTACGTTGACTGGAAATTCACCACCGGTCCTTTCTCGATTAACTTACGACAAAATCCCTTGTGGTTTTACAAAGACTCCCTTTACGTGGAACTACAACGGGCAAAAAATTGAGATGAGCTTCGTAGGCGGATTCTTTGGCGTTAAAGTTATTTCTGAAGATTTTGTTTGTCCTAACCTTTCATGGGCAGTTACATATGAAAATAAACATGAATGATTTTTAGTGCTTATTATAAACAAAATATCAAAATAGTTTCTGTAGTACGTGCTAGATTTTTTTATTCGAGCCTAAAATAGTATAAAAATTGAACGAGCTAGAAAAATATTAAATGCAAGGTAGGGTATGTTTGTTTCTACATACCATTATTGCGCGTAATTTATATACCCTACTTTTTAATTTTATATTTTTACAAGTTACTCTCAGCTTCACTTGCAATAAAATATATAATATACCCTTAATTTATAGGTGAAATCTATTTAAAAGCTAGAATGGATCTAACTTAATATATACTTGAAGTAATTAATTTATATCACTCTAAAGTATTTATATTTAGTAAAAATTTATTTATTTGAGGTAGGAGGACTATGGGATCAACTCTACCAATAAGAAAAAAATAATGAAAGAGAGAAAACCTGCATATGAGCCCTGAGTCCCCAGGACAGTAGTCTAACTGACTCCATCCTTGTCATCAGGGATAAAGGGTTTAAGATAAGGGGGCAAGAATGAATGGCCTTGAGGTGTTGTCCTAATTTTGCAGATACAGAAATAAGTGCCAACTTCCAGGAACTATATATTTTTCTATGACTGGATCTATTGATGCTATTTATGAGGCATGGATCCAAAGAACCAATAGTGAAAGCTGCAAGTTAGATGACTATGGAGGCATACCAGTGCTTCAGCCTTAGTGGAGAAGCCTTGTTGATAGATTCCAAAATGATGATATTGATGGACTGCAATGCTGTGGCTGCTATCAGGCCTTTGAGCAGTGGGGGAATTAGGGAGAGCACCCCTATGGTGGTAGATTATAGGTAGGGTAGAATGTACTTGGTGCGGGAAGCTGTAACAGATGGGAAACTTACCTTCAGCTTACCTTAGATGTGGGATACCCTTTATCCTATGTACAAGAGTATTATATCTATCACAAAGAGGACAAAGGTGGGCAATGGTGTTAGATCTTTTTGCAGTATGATATAACCTTGTAAGGTGCTTCTATATATGAGCTCTAGTTTAAGTGAGGAGCAAGGGGTGATAAATATACTCCCACACCTTCTTCTGCTCTTGTGGGTAGTGAGATATTTATTTAAATATAACAAATTAATTCTTTCTAAAAAGACCTTATTCCTTGGGCAGAATCATTCTGGAATCACAGGCACAATATTGAAAAAGTTGGATGTAAGATTGGTTTGCCCTTGCATAGTGGGTAGCAGGTCAATGCACTGGAAGCTTCAACTGGAGGCTTATAAGTCCAGATAATACTTTTAAAATATGGTTTGGTGCAGTGAGGGCCTGTTGCACTAGGATGAGAGACCAGATAATATATCAAAGTATTGGGCGCAGTAGGTTTTGTTAGCCCTAAGGCTCATGCAAAGTTGCCTCTTTTTTTAGTACTAGATGTGCAAAGTTGCCTCTTGCTGATGCCCAATGGAGACCATTTAGTGTAGGGCACATTACTTTAACAATCAATTTGTTTAGTATTTGGGTGGTTTGTTGATGATAGTCAATGAGGCCTATGACACCTGTAGACCATGGGCCAAATAGCTTTTCAATTTTGATAAGCGCCTGTTGGCCATCCCAAAACCATGATTGTAATATAGCTCTTAGTGGGTTGAAAAAGGCTGTAGAAAATGGTATGGCATGAGTGGTGTACCATATCTTTGAGAGAATATGGGTATTTAATAATACCATTTTCTCCACAAGCCCAGGTGTACGGCCATAGAGAATAAATGTGCAGCTTGATATACTAGAAAGAAGTTTACTCTCCATAGCTGTAGATGCATATCCTCCAGAGTCCATCCATACTTCTAAGTGAGAACAGGTTAATTTGAGGGGGTTGCCTGTAATGGGATGATTTCTTACTAGTTTAAGGGAGGCGAGAATTTCCAATGAGCCACTGATGATGTAACTTTTCAAATAGTATAACCTCAATCTTGTGGCGATTGATCCTGGCATTGCTTACTTGTTCAAATTAACTGGTTATCTGCTCTTGGTAGCGTGCGTCTAATGGATTGGAAACACTCATCACACAATCATCTGAAAATGAAACTTTTAAATGGTTCTGGAATAAAGAGGTAATGCCTTTTAGGATCTGATCTATGATGATCAAGACTGGGTCCAGTTTAAAGTTATATGACTAAAGGCTAAGATGGTCACCCTGCTTTAAACCGCTTTGTGGGGTAATAAGATCAGTAAAAAACCCTGGGCCTTGGATAGCCATGGTAGCTGAATCCTTTGAAGTTTTATCAGTTAATAAATGAGGAGGAATGTGGAAAGTTTCAAGGGACGCCCTAAGATATCTCCAATGCACACAATCATATGCCTTTTGTTAATCAAAGAAGATTAGTGCATCATCTACCCTGGACTGACATTTTGAGCAACAGTATAGATGTTGCCACATATACTGCAAGTGGGGACACCCATACTGATTATGTGATATGGATGTTTGAGCAATCTTACATAGATGCTTAGTCAGTATATTGGCCATTATTTTAGAGTTTGCATTGGTGAGTTATATTGGTCACCTGTTACCAAGATCATTATAATCCCCTTTATTTAAATAATGTGACCACAAAGGATTCATATCCACCAGGGCAGTAGACGAGTTTTTAAAAGGCATTTTAATGACAGAGGCTTTGAGCCAAGCATGATTAAATTGAAGTGTGTCCAATAGATCTCATAAGGAATGCCATCTAGGCCAGGGCCTTTGCGGTGAGGTGCCCTGCGTACAGCATCCCATAATTTTTATTAGAAGTAATAATAACAAGACTAGATAATTTAAGATCAATGTGGAATCTAATTATGGATAAAAATGTTGTATTGCCTCTGGGTTACATTAAACAGCTTGATAAAGTTTGGTGTAAAATTTGTGAAACATATCTATTCCTTCATTTGGGGTGAAGACAATTGCGCCTGTGCTAGTTTAAACCTGAGTACAAGTTGTACCTTAATTCCATGCAGTAAAGCGGCACATTAAGTAACTTTTTGATTTTTATCTTTTGTTGATCTGAGAGGTAATAGACAAGATGCTTAAACGGTACTAGTCTGCAATGTCTAACTCTTGCAAGTGAATAGTTGAAGCAACCCATTTGAAAGTCCAAGCTGGGATTTAACCCCTTTGTGAGGCATTCCTTTCCAAATGGGAAAAAGAGCGCTGAAGGTGGGTAGCTGCTGCTGTAGATGCGTGATGCCACCGCGTGAATATCCACTTTGCAGCAGCAGTAATGTGTTGTTTTATCAGACCTCAAGTTACCAAGGGATCTCGTGAAATGGGCACACCATATGAGGTAAAGATGCTTGTTGGTTCATCCACTATGAGAACTCCTTGTCAGACAATTAGAAATTCAACTAAGTAAGAAGAATGTCCCAGTAACTAATAGTTTAATTTGGTATGAAAGATCCCCAGTCTGAATCTCATTGGAATAACTGATTTGAAGTAAAAAATTTATTTATAATTTCTGGCTGAATTGCTTTGAGCGAAATAAAGAAGTTACCTTGAACCCATAGTGGAATGCATTAATTGAATTGGAAGTCCACCCCTGCACTAGTTTGAATCTAGTGCAACTTCATAAGAGAAATCAACCCACTTTTATAGGCATGAAGGGGTTCATGAGGATGAAAATATTTTTCTAGTCAGTTGTCAACTAACAACTCTGGTAATTAGCCAAACTAAAAATATTTTCAAGGTGGCTAATTGGAGAGATTATATTAGATGTTGCCCCATGATTACATCATCCCAGCTGTTGACTCACCACCTAAAATCAAACAACGTCAAGATAAAAAGGTTTTAAAGGTGCTGATAGGATAAATCATCTAGCTAAATCTACCCGCTACCCAACCTGAATTTCCCTTGAATCTCATTACTAGCCTCAGAGTAGATTAAATACTAGGATGCATGAATTTAATAGGTGATTGCTCTTACCACCACCTCAGATATTAATAAAATTACTATAAAAACTAAGATCTATTTATGGTTATTGTAAGGAGAGTGTTTATGACTCTCCTGTTCCCAGAGAGGCGGTGTGATGCACAGCCACACCGCCAGAGAACTAGTCATTAGCAAGATGGTAAACAGAGCACTGCAGAGGGTGCCAAAGCTAATGGGCCCAGGACAAGGGTGTACCATGAAGTATATAGTAATTGATAGCAAATAAATGACAATACTTGGGTGGACCCCCTATGGGAGTCCATAACCAAATGGAGAACTTGCTTGAGTGCTTGGGTATCTTGATATGGAGGGGACCTTGGCGGCCCAGTGGTGCACCAGATCCATTAGATATTTTTGTTAAAATAAAACGGCAAACGTTGTTAGAGACTTCCTCAAGGAGGTCCGCGCACAGGTTTGCCCAAGGAACCATATTAAAAATGTAAACTAACGATAAATATTTTTATTATAATCTGACCAACAAGGAAAGTTGGTCTTATAGAAACATACCTAAACCAGGGGGGGTAAATTGTCAATCAGGTGAAATGGTGCTAAGCCTAAACAACTTAATATGTGCAACCTACCATTGGCTAGAGTATTGTAGCTCAAATTGACCAAAATCAAGTTAATAATTTCAGGAAAAGCCGACCTGATTTAAAAATATTGAAAATTGAAATAGTTTAAAAACCCAATTCACTAAAAAATTGAACCGTTGTTATTAGTGATATAGCTGGTGCATTTTAACTTCCTTGCTGTAACGCAGGGCCAAGTATCACTCACATCCCTAGGACCAAACTGGGCATATCTCACCTGAACCCAGCGTTGGTCCAGGGTATGTTTGAGGTCAGGAAGGCCTTGAAATTTTACCTTTTTGGCATCCTGACGACCAGATTTATCCTTACAGTTGGTTCCCTAAATCATGTCATTTAGCCATGATATTACCCATCTTGTTCTTTTGTGGCTCCACCCCTTCCATGCGCTTTTTCCAGGGAAAAGTTCTTGTGGGATGGGGCCAACTTCATAGCGGCGATGGTTTGTTATTACTTGGGCCCTGTATCCTCAGAGAAATTCTCGGGGAAAACCTTGATCAGATCCTGAGCATGGGTGCAGTCATGTGCTTGTACCCTACTGTTTTTGTTGCATCAAATCCCTTACAGGATACTAGGTACATAAGACTTCTTCTGGCTCTGCATGAAGCTACTATCTTCTCCACTTCCAACTCCGGCACCCCATCCATGAGATAAGTCTCTGGAGTCTCTGGTAGGGGCCCTCAAACAACGTCATCTTGCTTTCATTAAAGACTGCAAAGATCCAGAATGAGATAGGATATCCAACTGGTAAGAGGCGTGGTCCAGCTTTCTGACAATGCGGTAAGGCCCAATCCACTTTGGTCCCAACTTTTTACATGGCTGCTTGATAGAGACGTTTAAAGCATCAAGCATCATGAGACACCTTCCTTGTACGCAGGACCTACCCATCTCTTTCCATTGGCATTCTCCTTATAAACTTGCATTGCTGCATCCAGATTTGTGAAAATCCCTAGTGAACTTTCTTGATAATTTTTGCAAAGTCCACCGCCACATCAACTTTGGATCCACAGCTGGGCTCCATGTTTAAGATGGGGCTAAACCCATGGTTGACGAAAAATGGGGAACAACCAATAGATGCACGTTGAGTGTTGTTATAGCTAAACTGGGCCATTGGAAGGTGAGAAGCCCAATTTGAATGATCTGTGGCAGTATAACACAGCAAGAAGTGTCCTAAGCATTGGTTCACTAGTTCAGTCTGCCCATCTAAATGGAGGTGATAGGCAGTTGAATGGCAGGGGAGAATCTGAAGAGCCTTACACAACTCTTCTTAAAAGACAGAGGCAAACTGGGGCCCAAAATCGCTGATTATTTCATGTGGGAACCCATTAAGAGAAAACACATAATAGACGAAGAGCCTAGCTATTTCTGCTGCGGTTACTGTGGTTCTACAAGGGATAAAGTGAGAGAACTTTGTAAACTGGTCGACTACTACCATGATAGCATCGTAGCCATCAGATAAAGGTCATTCCACAATAACTTCCACCATAAAGAAGTACAATACCATTCAGCCTTTTCACTATACCAAAAACCTCACAAACGGCTGACAATTTAGCTTCATTTGGTTACAGACCAGGCACTCCTTACAATACCTGGCCACCTGCATGGCTAACCCCTTACAATTATAAGTGCTGTGAATTAGTTTCAGAGTCTTCGCCTTCCCAGGATGGCCATTATGATTACGTCATGATGGTCCCAGATGATTTCCAGGCGAATGGTCCAGCAGGAACCCATAGGCGCCCATGTAACAACATTATCTCATCATTCACGTTGTAACCCCTGGTAATGTCCTCCTGATTTAATTTGTTCTTAGTAAGGACCATAGTATACTCAGCCAACAAAGGATGTGAAAGGACTACCCTTCTAAACATACCATATTACTATGCATTTTCCAGAGGGGCCAGTGCTGGACTGTGGGCCAAGAGAGAAGGAAGTTGAGACACAATATTACTTGGCGGAATTATTAAATAGGTATTATGCATCCCTACCTCCTTAGAATTGGGAGCAAGTTCAGGGTTTTAGCTTAAAGCATTTGCCAAATCATTCTACTTGTCCTTTGTAAACTCATAATAAGCCACTAATTGGGCCAGGGTCTCATGCTAGCGGATTTGCCATGGGGTCAAGACATGATGTGCGCGGTAGTACACCAAAACATGGTGTCTGTATGAATGCAGCATAGTTGGGATGAGCCATGTAAATGATGACGCCAGTAGGTAAGCGCCTCAATTACTTCAATAATTCTTTGTCATAAACGGCGTAGTTAAACTCTGGTAGGGACATTTTCCTGGAAAAGTATACCACTTGATTCTCTATTCCATCCTCACCTGTTTGTGATAAGGAAGTCACTATGGAGAAGTTGGAGGCATCAGTAGCCATAATAAACTCTTTTTCTGGATCTACATGGCAAAAGACGGACGTGGACAACTGGTTGCACTTTACTACTCGGAAGGTATCCTGCAAAATGGGGACGACTGGAGCACTTTAGCTCCACTCGCCTTATACAGTGGCGCTACCATCTCAGAAAGATTTGGCTTGAATTTATTAATTAACGTACAGGTCCCAAAAAAACTCCTCAATTCCTTGACTGAAGTTGGGGTGGGCTGCTTAGGAATTACCTTCTCCTTGTCTAGAGTTATCATGTGGCCTTGGTCAAACATGATGTTTCCCAGGAAGGTTATTTGGGTCTTGAAGAATTTATACTTACTGATTTTCAGCGTAAGGTTGGCTATCCTTAACTTCTCTACCACTTGCTGAAGGTGTACTGCATGGGACTCATGTTAAGGGGAAAACACCAGAGTATCATCCATGTAGGCTACCGCGCATAACCTCCATCAGGTCCCCAAGGCTGTATCTATACAACCTTGGAAAATAGAAGGTGCGTTTTTAAACCCAAAGGGCATAACCTAAAACTGGAAAATTTCTTAAGTATGGAATGCGGTTAGCCATTCCTGGCCCTTCTTGATCTGGATCTGATTAAACGCATTTAAACAATCCAGTTTGGAGAAGACTGTTACCTTTTCCACATAACAAGCAATCTGTGAGTCCACTGGAATGGGATGCAAGTCTGGTACTGTAACATTGTTAAGATTCCCATAATCTACGCATGGGCGTAAGGTACCAGCACCTTCTACACAAAGAGAAGTGGAGAGCATACTGGGGAGGTACACTTAATTATTGCACCTTTAGATAGCTGCTTCTTAACCCACACATCTAAGGATGCTTCCTCCCATAAAATTAAAGGTAAATGGGAGAAGATATATGCACCAGATCAACGGTAATCTTGAACTAGCAATCAAACTCTGAATGAGCTGATAGTACATTGGCTGAAAACACATTAAACGAAGATTCCAGCCCCTCCAAACAGGAAGGTAAGGGTACCTCCAGAGAGGGCTTCAGAGATGGAGCAAGACTGAGAGTTTGGATATTGGTCCACTGTAGCAGATCGTCTTGAGAATTAGCCTCAGACAAGGGGACAACTAATATATGACCATTCTTCAAAGTTAAGGACAAGGTATTGTCTTTCAAGTTGGTTCTGACGTCAAACTTTCGCCACCACTTTACTCCCAAACTGATGGGGTACAGATGGTTTTTGATTGCTTGGAAACAGTCCGCCAAATGATACTTGCCAACTTGATAATCCAATAACCCCAGAATTTTCAGCGTGAGAATACCTTGGAAAGCACCTCCCCTAACCATACCACCAGGCAAGTAACTCAACTCAAAATTTAGTTGGCTAGGTCCTGGTCAATAAAATTCTCAGAGGCTCCGGTATCCACCAAAATAGTTGTATTGATTTTCCCTGAAGGGTATGAAAGGGTAGCATTCAAAAAAATACCCTGAATGGGCTTTATTCAAAGCATACAACACCAATACTTCACCAGAAAATTCTTCATCAGGTATAAGCATGCCCCCAAGGTAGGCTTTTCATCATAGAATGGAGAGGGATAATTAGCTCCTATTACTACTAAGGCTACATATCCCACCATATCTTCAGAAATTTCATAAACATTTTTGTATTGCAAAAGTAACTCCTTTTCCACCACCTGTGTTCTGCAGATCATAGTAGAAGTCAAGCGTGTGTTCTTTGTTGTGATCTAGTATACTGAAATATAGTTATAAACTAGAGCCACAAGAGATGATATTTGGCTTGGTTTTATTTAAAGAATTAGCGTTATAAAACGCGTTTTGTAACATGAACGACCCCTTACTTAATTTGGCGGCACGTTGTGCATTGTTACCCAAGATCTACACCACCAGGCCCTTCATCAATGATCCCGCTTGCATCATCCAAATGTGGTGCTGAAGGAAATCATAAAATTAGTTTGTTTTTGTTAATTTTGGATTAAGTTGAGAAATTATGATACCCAGATTGCAAAGCGTCCAAGTTCCCAAGGTATGAGCAAGAAGGGTGGGAACTTCCCAGTTAGAGGTAGCAAGAATAACGCTGAGAAGCACCAGCCATCATCTAAATGATAAATGGTGTTAAGCCCATAGCAGCTGTGACCAACGGCTGGCGCACACAATTCTCAATTAGCAAAAGTACCACATGGATAATTCTTGTGAATGTAAGATAAGGGGTTGGTTGAATAATGTAAGGAGAGTGTCTGTACCTCTCTCATTACCAAAGAAGTGGTGCGGGATAAACAGTCACACCGCCAGAGAACTAGTCATTAGCAAGATGGTAAACAGGGCACTGCGGAGGATTCTGTAGCCAAAGGAACCCAGGGCAAGGGTGTACCATGCGGTATATAGTAATTGATAGCAAATAAATGACAATGCTTGGGTGGACCCCCTAGGATAGTTCATAACCAAGCGGAGATCTATGCAGGAGTGCTGGGTGCCTTAATCTGGAAGGACCAGGGCGGTATAGCGGTGCACTAGAACTGGTAGGTATTTTTTTTAAAAATAAAATGGCCAACATTGCTTGAGACCTCCTTGAGGAGGTCTACACATAGTTTGTTCAAGAAACCATATTAAAAAACGTATACTAAAGCAAAATGAATTATTTGATAGTCTAACAACGAGTAAAGTTGGTCTCTAGAAACATACTCAAACCATGTGGAGAATCATCAATCAGGTGTTCAAATTTTTGCCCACCTTTCCAGCTGTCTAGATTACCATGGGTCACTAGGGGATTATTCCCTATGGCGAGTGAATTGGATATCAGTTGACCCCAATTTTGGGTTAATAATGCTTGGGGGATTTTAGATAATTCGTCAGGATTGGTCCATTGGGAATTGATCCAGGTGAATGCTTAAGATCTTGTCAAACAGAGTTTTCAACAAAATAGGGGCATCTGATAGTTGATCAATGATTAGCTATCAGGTTTACTGATTGGGATCAGTATGGTTTCATCAACAACTGATTAGGAATTTAAGGAGCAAGTTGCAAGGTGAGTGATGCTGCCTGCAACTAGCAAATTAATCAGTTGGTTCATGATCTGCCATAATGGGTAACAAGTCAAATTACCTAAGCAGATTGCTCTCCAAATAAGGTTGGTTCGCTGGGATCAAGTGGAAAACGTTAAGGACATGTTTACTGACTCTTTCCGTTTTAGGTCTTGAGGATGTCCAACAAAGGAATCCTAATTAGATGGGGGGAGACCATCACTGATGAGACAAAAAAGGGAAATTTATCTGCAACGGCTGCCATTTCATGGCTGAGGCGCCAACTGAGGGTTGGGTGCCAATTTCCCTCTATAATTTCACCTGATAATTTACAATAAAAAAGGAGAAAATGGCAGAGTTCATTATTAGTTTTAGTTCTGTTCATCTTCAGAAATTATTGCTATGTGCTTTAATTTGGGACTCTTTAATAGGATAAAGAGTATATTGAGGCTTCTTAAGAAGCAAAGCTGAGCTTAGATGGAATTGTTGCCAACTTCGTATCACCAGAGGAAAGGCCATAAATTAAGGATCTGAGCATGGATCAAGCTAGGCGGATAAGGGTATAAAATCTAAACTGAAGACATCAGGATTATTTTGTAAGAAATGCAAGTTGAGCGTTAAACCAGAACTGGTTATCTATTCAACTATGGATAATGGTCTTCAAACTATTATCAATTGAATATCATATAATGGACAACGCAAAGCATGCACATACTGAACCTGTGCAGTTATCAATTTAGGGGTTATCAGTTGGGAACAATCAACGGAAAGCCTTAAATTTTAACATCAGGGGAAATGGTGCTAAGCCTAAGAGGCCCAATAGGCGCACCCCACCTTCAGCTAGGGTACTGTAGCTCAAGATTGACCAAACTCAAGTTAATGATTTCAGGCAAAGCCGACCTGATTTAGAAATATTGAAAATTAAAATGGTTTATAAGCCAATTTACTAAACAAATTGAGCCATCATTATTAGTGATATAGCAGGTGCGTTTTAACGCCCTTGCTGTAACGCAGGGCCAAGCATCACGCACATCCCTAGGACTAACCTGAGCATATCTCAGCTGAACCCAGCATTGGTCCAGGGTATGGTTAAGGTCAGGAAGGCCATGCAATTTGATTTTTTTGGCCCCCTGACAGACCAGATTTATCCTTAAAGTTGGTTCCCTCAATCATGTCATTAAGCCATGACAGTTATTTTCCCCTAAAAATCTTTAGTAGCAGTCAAGAGTTTAATTCTCTATTATCTGCAAGTTTGTTTTGATTCTGTGACAAAAGCATTTGTGAGCACTAAAGTGCCAGGATTCCACAAGTGGTGCTCACTACAGGGGCCCTGTACACCACAATTCTTTAACTAAAATAGAGAAAGTTTAGGTGAATAACCCTCTTAATCTTCCTGCTGAAAACGAACCAATGAAGTTTCTTTAAAATAGCAATTAGTCATCGCTTTATCACGTCTTAAAAAGCTCAAACAGCGACCCTCTTATGATCCTCAGGGGGCTGCTGCTGCTGTTCTAAATCTACCTTTAGAGACAAGTTTACTCCATGAGAGGTTAGCATTGCCTCAATTCTCTTCATTAATAATCTGTCATGGAAGGGACGACCAATCACCATAAAATTAAGCACATCCTCCCTTGCCTCAATCACATCGCCCAAGAGGTAATGATTCCTCATATGGATACCCTTAGTACCTGGGCAGAGGTTAAGCAAGCTTTAGGTTAAGCATTTGGCTCAACTAAAACATAAATTGGAAAAAACAGGCTTTTATGTGCCTCAGCAATCAACATGGTGAATCAGTTGCTGCTTTTGTTGATCAGATTTAAAGTGAAGCTCAGCCACTGTTACTTACATAATTGCTACCTCTAGACGACGCCGTTGCTGTCATTCTGACATCTTGGCTCTCACCTTTCCCTAGAAAGTCATATTATCTCAGTAAAACGTTCCCTGTGGAAGGTTTGCAATGTAAAGGAGGCTTTATTATAGGTTGCGAATTTCCATAAAGTTAGAATATCCGAAGAGTTGTGGTGAAACCAAAAGTATTAACCATTGAGAATATACTAATTGTAGCTTGACATAAGGAGTCTATAATAACTCCCATGGACCCTCCTGTGCCTTCTACCATGATAAAACTTAAAACAGACCTCACCCCACCACGTGAGATTGGCCAGAGTTCATCATTGGGTGACAGGACAACGCTCTCTTCTGCCACCTGCACCCAGAGTTTGCCCTGAACATTCCGTTGGGGCTCTTCCTTGCTCCACACCCTTCACTGAGAGGTTTTCTGCTTTGGTTCAATTTCAACGTCCTTCCATGAAACCGTCCATTGCAGCCTCAGCAACTTCCCTGAATTTCACATCTCAAAACCTGTCCTTAAGGTTCAACCAAAACCCACCATCACATCGACTCATGAGGCTGAGTACAAGATCTTCAAAGCATCTGCAAAAGAGCTCAAGGCGACGGATGTTGAAGCTGAATTGGTCTCTCATGGCCAAAAATGTAGCTGAGCACCAAAAGGGCAGCAACTGCAACAAAGGATGGCCTGTTGCCAAGGTGCATTGTATAAAGCAGATCAACAAACCTGATATGCCTAACTCTAACCTTTCTATTACCGCTCCTCATATGTGCATAAGCAACCTCCCTGATGACAAATCTGAAGGGATTATGAGGACGTTGAATACTATGTCCTAGGAGCCCAAGATGAAGTAGGGATACAATATCAGCTGAACTTTGAAGGAGTAAATAATGCCATGATACCTGATGAAATCTACCTTAGTTAGGCTCTGGGATGCCCTTTAGTTATCAATATTGCTAGTGATGCCAAACAAAGTCATTGTTTTGTTGATTCAGCCTATTCAGCAGGTTCATACTCTCCAATTCATTAATGATAAATATCCTGAGACAGCAAGAAAACTTGCCTCCACTTTCTGTCTCAAAGAGGTTCTTGCTCTCCCCATAACTATAATGGTACTGTAGCCAAGCAAAGGCTGTAATCAACAAGGTATGGGTTATGGCCATCATTAACACTGGTTCACCAATCAATGTAATTTCCCAAAAGCTTATCAAAAAGATTAACTTGGCACCTGACCTGGAATACACCCAAGAGTTTGGAATGGTGGGTTCAAACAACACTCGCGCTGATGGGCCTACTCCTCTCTACCCATTCAAATTGCGAATCTCATTTTGTCAGCACACGTGGTGGCTTTGGCCAACGATACATATGAGATGCTCACTGGCACTTAATTCATGATTGAGTTTGAAGGAATCATTATGAAACAGAGTATCTCTAATTGCTCAATCATGATGTCCCTCTGATTAACACCAATAAATATTCTAACAAAAAATACTCTTGCTTGGTTGAGTACCCCTCCTCTGCCTTATCTTTACATCATACAACGTCCATGCAAAATACAAAGAAACTTCCTGATTCAGTGGAAGCTTCAGATGGTACTCCTTTATGCCTCGTAAGAAACAGTAATCAAGCCTGGTGAACAACAATTGATTGGCACCAAGATTACTTTACTTTTCCCCCAAAATTGCTTATTACATCTAACGAGCGTTAAGCGAGTAAATCATTTATAACCTTGAATTTTGCCTGGTAAACTATATCCTTCCTACTATAGACCTATCAGTATTCTGTTGTAGAATCTCATGAATAAGGACATTATTGTAAAAAAACATCAGGAGATAGGAAAAGGCCTGCTGATTCCAATTGAGGATATTAAAAAAGATTCACTTTATTGATTACATGAAAGGTATGGATCTAACTACTGACAAATTATTATGTACATTGCCTAACGTTCATGTTTTAAATTACCTAACCTTGACAAGGTTAAAGAGTACTCTTTTTATTAAAGCCTAAAGTGACATATTTTCCAAATCTGATAATGACTACGGGCTTTGAAAGATTGGAGCCACATCATTGATGTTGGTGATACTGTTCCCACCTGGTCCAAACCTTAACAAAATTTGAAAGTTGAAGAGCAACAGATGATGACAGAGCTCAAGCAGTTACTAGACGCTGGGTTACTAGTACCCTTTTAAATCCCTTGGTCATATCTTTTCCTTCTCATAAAGAAGGAAAATGGAGGTCATTAGTTAGTGATATAATACTGAAAACTGAACACCCTCACAAATAAGGATAGTTATCCTATACCCTGCATTGGCGACGCTATGGAACAACTACCTGGTTCTAAATTCTTTTTTGGTATGGACTTGGCCAGCGGATATTGGCAAGTAGACCTTTCCCCTTAAGTTCAGGAAAAATTTCTCACATCTTTAGTGAAGGCTTATTCCAACCCAGTTTGACTACTTCAGGGTTTGTGCAACGTGTCCATAAATTTCCAGAGAGTAATGATCACATTTTACAGGATCTTAAGCTAAGCTGTGTGATTGTCTACCTTGATGACATCACAGTCTTTTCTAAATTTTCAGCAAACACCTCAATTATCTAAAAGAAGAATTTCAATGAATTTGTGAGTCTATTTTATGTTAAAACCCTCCAAGTACTCTTTCTTTTAGATAAAAACTAGATTTTCTTAGACATGCTATCTTACAAAGAAGGATTTAATTATTACAAGATAAGGTTGAAGCAATATCAAAAATTCCCCTCCTCAAAACCTATATGATTGTACCTGTGTTTTGTGTATGATGAGGTATTTCCATCAACTCATCCCTAAGTTTACCCATCTCATTGAGCCTCTTGTATGGCTATTGTATAAAAACACTCCTTTCTATTGGGGTGTTGAACAAAAGGCCACGTTTGAGCACTTAAGCAGTTGCTACAATAATGACCTATCCTACGTCACCCTGATTATGGTATACCTTTCATCTTGTTTAACAATGCCTCTGACTATGCCTTTGGAGCCATCCTGGCCAAATTGGATGAACACGGTGTGGATCATCCAGTTTTCTACTTCAGTAAGATATTGTCTAAAGCTGTACGCAACAAAAGCATCACCAAGAAGGAGTACCTTGTTGTTCTGCTCATGGTAAAATATTATTGCCCTTTCCTGTATGGAACTACCTTCACCATAGTTATTGACCACGCCTCCTTAAAATGACTATTGAGTATTAAGGATCCTACCGTATGACTTATTCATTAGGCTTTTAAGCTTCACCACTATGATATGAAGATTAAACATTGAGATGGAACTCGCCACATGAATGTCAATGGGTTGACTTGGCTGCCTATTCTTCACTTAGATAATAGTAAAACGGAGAGATTGCATGATCTCTTGATGATCCCCAAGGCGTGGGACGATGAGGATGAACCGCCAGGAACATGCTGGCACGACACTCCCACAAAACCAAAGTGGAGAGCTGTACGTTATACAAAAAGGTAGGAGTTATGTGGCTACCTCATATGCGACCTTTTGAATGAGTACTTGTGATCCTGTAAGCGAATTCTACTCTGAGGCATGACAGAGTGCAAAAAACCTTTGAATGTTTTAAAGAACGGTACTACTGGGAGAAAATCGTGGAACCCATTAATTGAAGTCCTGGATGCCTGACTAATCTGAAAAAGAAATTAAGCTTAAGGCCAAATATTAATACCAGCCTACTACGCCGCAAAAACTGTTTGACGCAATAAACTTAGATGTGGTAGGTCTACCTCAGACTATTAGTGAGTTTTATATAATAGAAGTAATTGACTACTTTACTAGATATGGCGAAGCTGTTGCTCTCTCCGCTCAAACTTCAAAAGCTACTGAAACCTTCTTGCATCGGTACATCTTCACTCATCATGGTTTCCCCCAATTCCTATATAGTGACAACTGGAAAATTTTCAC
Organism: Massospora cicadina; assembly: GCA_022478985.1. Taxonomy (NCBI): domain Eukaryota; kingdom Fungi; phylum Entomophthoromycota; class Entomophthoromycetes; order Entomophthorales; family Entomophthoraceae; genus Massospora; species Massospora cicadina. The sequence goes on along the minus strand of JAKSZP010007149.1, from coordinate 17,597 downwards.
CTATAGAGTGGTCAAGATCCTAACTACCTCCATGGGAGCTAACAACTCTTATCACTACCCCTACAATTCCTCTACAAATGGCACTGTGGAATAAGAAAATGTGACCTTGGTTACTTTACTCAAAACGGACATTTCAGACCCTCTACACTGGGATCAATCTTTTCCTAGCGCACTTATGTAATATCATATTAGCTACCATTAAATCCTTAAAAGGCCCTGTCAAATTCTGTGGTTGACTCGAAAATAAACCCTTCAACAACCTACAGATCAGGCCAATTTCCCACCTAATGCTTGAACTAGTAATTTAATTAAAACCTATTACAATAACATGACTCAGGCCGATTATTGCTATGTGGATTTAATTATATTACTAAAGCTTGGACTGAATATCCCTGCACATTTAGATTAAACTTCTCTGCAACTACTCAGCTGGGTTAATCAGCTCAACATCAATTTAATTAATCATTCTATCAGCAGCTCAGGTTAGATACATTTGCACAGTTAGGCCAATTATCTCTGCCCCAATCCTCAGCAACTAGTCCCAAAATAATTGGGACCAATATTAAGAAAATTGTATACTGAATTATTTGGGGATGACCTGAAGTTAATGTTTAAAAGTCTCATGGACAATCAAATGAATGAACTATGTAATCAATTTTCTGCCCTAGGGCGAAATTAATATGTCAATCATGTAATCAGCATGATAGCACTTGCACATGGACTGTCCAAAAGGGAGTACCTAGTGCTAATGGGGGAGAGGACTGCCAACATCCTGATTAGGGGTATGTCATCCATTTCAATTGAGGCAAGAATTTCACAGAAGGTGTATTTTGTCAGCAGTATGACGAACCTCAAATCAAAAATATCCTGAGACAATTTGCATGCTTTTATCACAATTTTTGTACCCGAAATCCTTCCAATTTTGAGAGTATTTTGCCACCAATAAACCTAAGTAAAGGTTTCAGTCATATCAGTTCAAGGGCCAAACTGAGGTGGTAAATATCTGTTGAATTTTGTACTCTGGTGTGGCCAGGAGATGCCCTAGAGGTATAAATACCAGCATCTGACCTAATGAATTATTGTCAAATAATCTAGTCTTAAATAAAGTCTATTTTATTATGTCTTTATTTAATTTGTATCTAAAGTTGCTTTTGGAGAGTGTTGACAAGCTGGTATCTCAGGATCCCCAGCTTGCCACTTTGCCTGCCTCAGCTGAAGTTCCTAATTATGAGGGGAAAATTAAACCTGAAATTGGCAAATGGTTGGAGCCATTTTCATATGCTTAGTGCGTTTTTGAACAGCTATAAAATCATAAGCATCTGGCCAAATTGAGGATCCACCAGCCAAATTTCAGCCTGATTCAGCGTGCAGGATTTAATTAATCAAGCGAGCGATCCTCAGATTTTGATAGGCCCCCTTTCTGTGTCCTATATGGTTGGGAGCCACGAGACCTGCTCTAGTAGGTAAAGATGTCTTTACTGCTAGGATGGATCATACTGACAAAGCCATGAAAAGATTAGCCTAACACATCATTTAGCTGCAATCTGATGCAATGACTAATTTAGCTAAACTTGTTGCCAAATAAGGCTTAGAAAAAAATGATCATAGACAACTTTTGCCCTCTTTCCAAGTATCAGATTAGGTTTTATATTATCACAATTGCATCACCCCCAGGAGTGGAAAGCTTGGGTCCATATGGGAAGGACCCTTCACCATAACTTATATGAGGGGCGATGAATATGCCATCTAGTTTCTTGCCATTGGAGTCACCATAAACAGAGTCCATGGACGATTTCTTCGCCCTAATATCCTTCTAAGTTCTTGAAGAGGGTAATGTCAGACAATTGGATGTTTGATTAAGTGAAAATAATGTCCTATCGGTTAATAGTTAAATTTTTATGAAAAATCCCCAGCCTGAATATTGACGGAATTGTTTAATTAAGAGTAATAAACTTATTCTTAATACCTGATGAATTTCTTGGAGTGGAATGAAGGAGGTTACCTCAAACCTCAACAGAATGTGAAATTGACTTTAAAGTCAATCTTCACACTAGCTTGATTTTATTTCAACTTCATAAGCGAAAACAACCCACTTTTATAGACCTGAAGGGGTCAAGGGTATGAAAGTATTTTCCTAGACAATCATCAACTACAAACTCTTGTAATTAGTGAAAATTAAAAATATCCTTAAGATGGATGATTGGAGATATTATATTAGGATGTTTCCCATGATTAAGTCATTCAAGCTGTTGATTCACCACCTAAAATATAACGCTAAGATAAAAAGGTTTTTAAGAGCACTGATAGGATAAATCATCATTTAGTTAAATCAACCACCCACCGCATAACATAAGTTTTCCTCAAAGCTTCCTATTAACCTAAGAGTAGCTTAAATACTAGGAGACGTGAAACTATTAGGGGATCACTTTTACCCCACTTCTGATATTAATAGATTTACTATAAAAATTAAGATCTATTTTTTGGTTTATTTTTCCCTAAAAATCTACAATAGCGGCTAAGAGTTTAATTCTCAGGTATCCGCAATATTGTTGAGATCCTGTGCCAAAAGCACCTGTGAGCACCAAGGTGCCAGTATGTAAGACTGTTGAGTGGATATTGTATCAATACTTACTTTATTTCATCGTAATTGATTGATTGGTTGATCAGATGAAGCCAGGGTGATTGTAGTTAATCAGTGATCTGAAAATTGCAACTTTAGTAACAAACCTGGATATTCATGGCTTGGAGTGTAAGGGTAATAGTGTATTCAATGTGGGTCATAGACAACAATCTGCCTTGCTGTAATGTGGACACGTCATGTGAGTTACACCAGGATAATCACTGAGGATGAGATCATATAATCCTCTGTATGACTTTAGTACAAATAATTAATTATGGCCAGGTGGGTATTGAGAGACAAATGACCAATGGTCAGTTGCAGCATTAGACCAGCAATTAAAAATCACCCAGAACAAAGGTGGTATCTAGGATATTTAATTGGATACTCTTGTGACAAAGTCAATGTGGTTAGCTGAGTTATTGAGGCATATATTTTTAAGGAAAAAGAACTACTCCCCCCTCTGGAGGTTCAGTATGGGGCGCTTTGCTGCCCCCTTCCACCCTCCAATCTCGTTCAGTGGGCCCGCATGGAAAATCAGCCCCCCCAAAACCTCCAGCCTCACTCTCCCACCTAAATCCACCCCAGCCAATCAGAGCAATGCTTGGACCACCATTGGCACCCAAGCAGCCACCCATTCGCCCAATCCCACCCACCCAAATTTGAACGCCAGTATTCCAGTGAACCAAAATCCATGGGATCTATTGGCTGAGACTGACAAATCAGGCAATGTCCTCATTAGTAAGCATACAGGTCAACCTCTCTGCCAATTTGATTATGGTCGAGCAGAATTTTTCCTTCCTGACTTTGATGAAACCCCTACCCCTCGCCATTTTGCCCCTCTACCCAATACAGCCCCCTTCCAAAGTGACCACCAGCTCGCCTTAGCTGCGTTGGCCTCTCCTCAGTGCCTGAAACTATGCACCGCGGTGGCCCAGTCAGTAGCTCAGCTCCAGCATGGCCTGCACACCCTCTTCTTACCCCCCAACTTCCCTGAATTCCCTGCAGTGACATCTTAAAACTATTTGATGATGCTGAAGTTGCTATCATGAATGTCGCAACGCTTGCTTCATTCAACACCTCAGCCAAAATCACCCGCCACAGTATCTCCCTTTTCACCCAACTTCCTGAAGCCCGCAAAGAAGCAGAAATTCTCCTTGCAGCTTTTGTTGAATCACTCTCCCGTCATTATCTTGATGAGGAAGTGGAATACTCTTACTACGCTGACTTCACCCCCACTATGCGGATGCCCCAACGCCCTGGCTCTCTGCTCTGGTCTAGTACTGTAACCAACGCCCCATGATCAAGTCAGGTCTTTCTGAAAATTAACCCCCCGACCCCTCCTCACCCTCTGCCATGGTGGGTTAGCGGTTTCCGCTTCCCACTTGGTTAGTAGTTTAATTTGTCATTTTGGGTGTTGTGATTCTGTACTGTCCGTCCCCTGGTCAGCGTACCTCAAATAAATTGAATTGAAGGAGAAAGAACTACTCATTATTCCATAATAACGTTATTGCTAGCGCCCATTCATTTAAAAATTTATAAGTTTTAACCATGCTAAGTCCTTTATTAGGGCGAGTAATGAACTCATAGTACTGAGACCGAGTGGAGTTTATAGAAAAAAGCTTTTGATCGCTCCTCTTCCTCTATTGATGCCAATGTGTTCCTTGGATTCCTAAATGTTAGCAGGAAAGTTGCATAAGGATTTTGGTTTTTGGACCAGGATTTGGAAGCCCTGAATCCTGTAATGTTGAGCATCACTATTTCCTGAGTTCACATGATGCTCTATGAGCGGTGATCTGGGACATTACCCAGTTTCGCTGATAGGACCATCTTGGTTTCAGGGTGATGATGATTACCTGAATTTAATCCTAGTTATGAGTGTGAATTTAGGTTTTTGGATCAGGGAGGAGCTTTTGAGCCAAATCCAGTATAACCTTCAAACAATATGATTTTTTAGAAGGTTTATGATGAAAATACACATCATCATTTTCTTTTTTATAAATATTTTTAATATGGCAGAAAGATCTAGGGTGTATGCCGCTGATTATTGCTTAGGGCGATCCGCTGCCTGGGAACTTTTTGGTGGTGGTGAGTGCTGGGAAGAGGGCAAGCATCCATTTTCATCATGACCTGAGTATATTAAGGGGTATGATTATTGTGCTGCCTTCTTGGCGCCTCTTTTCAGTGTTTCTTGTTGTGCTTTCCATTGTTTAATAGACATAGGGGCTATAAATCAATATTCATTTGATTCAAAATATATGAAAGGTGATTGATATCAGTTTGTGCAAAATTGGATCATTGGCCATCATCTAAATTTTTCTCCTTATAATTTTCCTAATCCTTTTCTTGGAAGGGGCAGGCATGTGCCTTGTGGAACAGGGTTTTGTAATCAGTGCAAATGAAAGATGCTTTAAGTGGGACAGAAAATAATTCAGAATTGGTATAACCAGGGAGTATAAAAAGCAACATGGGGAAATTTAGACAAGTCATTCCAGATATGTTCACGGAGTTTGATAACAGCAATAGCTTTGCCACTGCTGAGCTTCAGCATTAAACAAAAGCATTATAACTCAAACTGCTTGATAAGCCCATACATTTTTAGGCCTTCTTTTAGGTTTTGTTAATAAAGTCTTAAAGAAGGATATTGGGAATATCATCAAAACTAGTAAATGTTGGAATCTTTACTACAGTGGGTGCGTTTCACATGTATACTGTGTGACATTCCACGAACAAAAACTTTAACTTTAACTTTTGCATCATTGGCAGCTGCCTCTGTGGCGGAAAATCCTAAATCAAACTGACCACAATCAAAGCTTCCTTTGAGGAATGTAGCAGTAGGGAATAACTTCTTACTGATGCTCTGATACCTTTTAGATGAAGATGTAGTCAATTACTCCACAATAAACGCAGATGTCATGGAGAACTAGCGAGATTGACATGGAATGGTGCTGGGATTTCAGTAAGCCCACATTAACCAGCCTAATTGGGTTTAATAAAGCTGCTTGTCAACTAGGGGATGAGGCCTGCTAGTGGATTTGGAAATTATCATTGTATACAATATCTATTGTTTGGAGAAATATTCTCAGTGAATATTAATTAATACACCAGTTTTTGATCCGCCAAGGTATTAATGTTTCTTTGGGGATGATCCCCAAAAATAAGCAAATGATTCAATTATCAATTTTAATATTGATAGATAGATTAACTTGTAGGAGACAATCTGATTTTATTGCCAACTGATTAAGGGGTTTTATTAGTTGCTAGGCGATTGACAACGCCTCTGATAAGCAACTTACTGATTAAAGTTTTAGATTACGACCTGCTACTTATGAATAAAGTTCCCTTTACCTAAGCAGTTTGCTAACCTAATAAGGGTACACAGTGAGGTTAAGTGAAGGCGTTGGGACACATTCTTCAATTCAACCCAGAATAAATTACATTTATAATCGGTGGAAGATTCTGACCAAACGGATAAGAAAGATCATTGTTGAGCGCAAATCTATAATTATAATTCATAAGCAACGCCTGCTGTTTCTGATTGGGGCGCCAACAGAAGTTTTGAGCGCTGAATCTCCCTATAAATTCCCTTGTACTAAATTAAATAAAGAAGATAAAGATCTTATAGGTCAAAAAGGAAGATATTAATAATTCCTCTCTAACCTGGGGGAATATGGGCGTTTAGGATTAACTGGTAAGGAAGACCAAGACCCTTGTATGGAAAGTAGCCATGAAAGACATTGGTTTATGTCTTCAGTACCTTGAAGTGAGGGGGAAAATCTCTTGGGTGTAAGAAAATACCTGATGAGGTTGAAATCAACTATGAAGAAGTCTGGTGGTTAAATCTTGTCAAACGTTTACACTTCTTTATATATTGCATCAGAACATCCAGCTATTGTAGGTATGTACCTGATTGAGGGAATCAATTATAGTGCAGATGGCTGACTAACTGTTGTCATACATTAGCACTTCAGTTATATTCTACAATGAGTCACATTGTTTTTTACCCTTATTTGTTCTATCCCTTTATGTTTTATGGATATAAAATATAAGAAGTGCTCAAATACTTATATACTTTAGACTGTCATACATTGAGTGTCTATTTTTATACTTGGGATTAGAGTTTAAAGGAATAGATATCCCTTTCCCGTTTTATTTCTATCTCTGTGGACTCTGCGTCAAGAGATAAGAGAACCTCTGAACATAATAATAGGTTAATTTCTACATGAGAAGAAGAGGTATAGGGAAAAGTTCCCTCACATCCCGAAATACCTTTAAGGATTAAGTTGGACAAGCATCAGTTTTGGTTGAACCTAATACTAAACTTGGAATGTGAAATTCAACTATCATGATAGACTTATGCTATCACCACCCAAGTAATTACTATCAATTATTAATAACTTAAAAATGCGCATATAAGAAAACTGTGAAGTTAGCTCAAGAGCTAAAGCAAGCCACCCAAATAGAAGTTTACATTGTTATTCATTACTAGGAGTATCCAACTCTCAAAAAGTTAACATCTGGCAAGAAAGTTTGGATGTTTGGAATGGGTGTATTTCTATGAATAAATAGCAGATGTTCTGCCGCCATAGTGTGGGCTTTACAAGAGAAGAACATGATTAAAGTAACCCTCAAAGGGGCGAAAATATATAAATCTTGCAGGTTTTTAAACTGCCATGGCCATCTCAATGACGGCTGCGCTTGCATAGGGGAAGAGGTTCTCATAATTGACCCAAAGGCCAAAACGCAGTTTGCTTAAAAGGAGCACCAAGGAGCTTATGAGCACCACTTGGGAGCGTGCGAGGTGGTGGGTTAGGTCCTGAGGTGGAAAATAGTGTTTTGAAGTGTTTTTGGGGCTAGCTAGCCAGCCTGGGGGAGTTTTGGTGGAAGCCAATAAGCGTCAGGAGGCAGTGCGCTGCCACCACATGTTGGGCAGCAGACGTCAGCACAGTTGACATAAGTTAGGTTTGGTGTGTGCAAAAAGGCGGTTGAGACTAAGGAATTTTTAAATTTTAACTTGTTTGATTCAGTGATAATAGCAAAAGAGAAAAAGGTTGAGATAGAAGCGGTACCTACTGTTCTTATATTAAGTATTTAAGGCTCCTAGCTAAAACACTTGCATGATGAATACCTTAAATTTTTTGTCAAGTCAAAATAAATTATAATAATATAAAGTAAATAAAAAATTTATGCATCATAACTTGCTTTCATTATTTTTCAAATTCTGTTACAAATCCTTTGCAGCATTTTGAATACAATCTTAACTTTTATAATTTGTAAAGCGTTAAAGATATATTAATTAAATTGGTGATCAATTCTCAAATAAAACCTTAAGTTCTCAGAAAGTAATTGGCTCACTTATATACTTCAGGATCAGACAAATAGTAACCATTCTATACATTATAAGTTAGTACATCTTCCTCTATTAGTATATATACTAACATCTAAACTTGTGCATTAAGAGAAGTTAATTGGAATAGTAAATCTTAATCACCATCACAAATATGATTACTTATTAATTGTATATTTTATGAGTGTTATAACTATTCTGAAAACCATAATACTCTAAGTCAAATATTCATGAACTTTCTTATAAATTTTCTATTCAAGTTTTGAAACGTTATAGCTTTTGATGACCAGTTTGTCCAAAAGGCAAATTATAACTAATTTTTAAAATTTACGGCATGATAAGAATTTAGTATCAAATTTTCTTACCATTTTAGTTAAAAATTTAAAAAAGGAACAAAGTTGGTGAAGATTTGAGAGAAGCTCACACTTTATTATTTGCGTAAGTAGCGTAGGACACACAACTTTTTGTAACATTATTATGTGGTATATAGATACTAACTCTCTTTCCGCTTGGCATAACTTTCTAAGAAAATTATACAGAAAAAAAATTTAATCTCAATTGCCCGCCATAGTTTTGCTCTGATGTCCTCAAATTCCCCACCAGCTGCCCCAGTGTGGAGCAGCAGTGAAACTCCCCCTGCCACTTTCCACCTGGCAAGAAAATGTGCTTGGACTGGCTCACCCAGTCATTCCAAACTCATGGGACAATTCATTTCTCCCAAGGATTTTGACTCCCACCTTGCTTGAACTCAAGCGGTGCCCCATTGCCCCATGGTGCTCCCCTGGAGCAACATGCATTTTGGCCTTAGGGTCAACTATGGGAAACTTTTACCTACCATGGCCAGGCCATTATCAAAATGTCTCAGGTGGTGATGTGTCCCGCATGTTTTATTGACTTCTGCCCCTATAAGGGGTATTTTGATCTCAGCTTCACCTGTGAAGCCAATGCCACCACTGCGGCAACTATGCCCCTGGTCTTCCATATTACTCCTTTCCCAACAACTCAGACCTGGCTCCAAGTGGACACCACTTTGGTGGTTCAGTTCGCTGGTTTGCCCACCCACCTTCCCCCTGAGGTGCTCCACCAGGAGCTGATGGAAGGTTTGGCAGCCTATGGCTCCAACCCCATCTTGCAATTTGTGGTCCCAAATGGGGCCACACGCCTCTCTGGGCCTTGGGCATATGCCACAATCAGCCCTGAATCAAATAAAATTGCCCTGTCAATTCCCCCTCGCGCTGATATCCCCTCTGCCCCCAACCATTCATTTTGGGCCCACATTGAGGGCGGACAGATGATCTGTCCATCCTGTTTTGAGTTGGACAATTATAAATGCAAGTGCTCATCCCTAGCTGCTTCCAACAGCTCTGATTTTTCATCTGCCAGCTTCCAATCCAATGCCCACCCCACGCCAGCTTCAGTATGGGGTACGATCCTACCTCCCCCTCCCCCAAAGCCTGTTGCTGCAGCTGCGCCAACAGCCATCAATCAGCCTCCTCCTCGCCCCAGTGCTACAAACGCACCATCCAATCAAGCACAGGATTGGACCCCAGTTCAATCCCATGCATCCTCCAATGAACCAACCAAACATCAGGAATATGCTGATTCCTAATTCAATTAAACCAAAATCCTTGGGATCTATTGAATGAAATTGATGAGTCCAGGAATATAATTGAAGACCACAATATACATATTGAGCAGTTTGTTTTTATAGACTTTGATGGTGAGCTAATTCCTCATTTATATGCCCCCAAAAAATATCAAATGTTCCGCGGCAACCACTAGCTGGCTGTTACAACAAAGGCTAAGCCAGATTGTCATACTCTCCGCAAAGCAGCTGCCAAATCAGTGGTGAGGCTCACAGGAGGAATCCCTCCTCCAATTATTCTCTCCAAAAGCCAATAAGATTCATAATAATATGGTGATCAAAGCTTACAAGCTTCCAATGATGCCATCCAGCACATGGCAGTGGTAGCGCAGAATCCCAGATCAAAGGTTACCATAACAATATTGCCACATTTGTAAAACTAATGACGCACACACAAAAGCTGAAGCAGATTTGGCCAAATATGTCAGAACTCTTATGTACAATGGCTGTATTCCTACCACCCTGATCACCAGAAATTTATCTCCACATCCCGCTGATGTCTTGATGCCCCTGCTCATCGCTGTAGACCATACCCTGCTTTGGGATGAAGTAGAAGATGAGGATGATCCCCCTGATCACCCTCCCTTTCCGCCATGATGGGATAAGCAGTTCCCACTGTCCCACCTGGTTAGTTGCGTTCACGTTTTGTGTTTCATCCACTCATTTTGGGCGGTTCATTTGTTTTATTTGGTGAGGGCTTTTTTAAGTTTTTAGTTTTGTTATTGTCCATCTTCTGGCCGACTTACCTCAGTTAAATAAAATAATATGTGTTATATACTCTGCAAACATTTGAAGTTTCTTTGAATTTTTTGTGCCTTAAAAGTCACACAGTGCAGGCAACTTTGTGGGATGAAACTTACGGCTCTGCTCTCCATTGCACTGGGGCTACGCAAATCAAGGCCCATAACTGAACCTTGATTATGAGTGGGGTGGCTCACACCTCCCCAAAACTGACATATTTCTTATTGTTTGATATACTAGGCAGAAAAGGTTACTTAGCCAGTTCAAAGCTATGCCTCCCATTCCTTATTGAAAAAAATGATACCAAACTGGTCCACAAAGTGGATTTACTTAAGGAAAAGGAATGCCATAACTTTCTATGGCTATTTCTAACTGGCACTTGATTATGCCAAGGAGATAATCTTTTGAATTTCTTCTAAAAGGAAGTAAGACTGTTTTTTGGAAAGCCAAAGACCATACATCACTTCCCCCATATTGTGCACCAAATCCTGAACCCCTCCTTGTCTTCAAGCAGACATAGAGAATTATATGCAATCAGGATCTCTGGCCATGCTAGATGTCTAGAGGATAACTTGAACCTTGGTTGTTATTCTTCATACCATAGGAGAACACATCTCCACAAAGCCTCTGCTGCCAGACACTCTGTGAAGATGTGTTCTACCGTCTACTCCCCTCCACTTACCTTACAGGCATAATAAGGACATCCTTCTTATGTTTATTCCACTTTCTCAGAGTCGCCCCAGTAACCAAAAATTGCTACAGAGTTATTAAATAAAGTTCTGAACTGGTATAGACCAACCTTAATACCCTCCTCCCCTATAGGTCCATCAGGACTTATCACTTGCTACAAAAGGTTTGGGTCAAGAAACTTAAGCAAAGCTCAACGTTCTGAAGATCCCAAAAGTTGGCGAATGTGAACTTTTATTAGGCAGAAACCATCTCCACCTCCCACCTTTAGTCAGTCCTGAAGAATGAAGAGACTCACCTTTTTGGGTATCTCCATCCTTTTCTTTCTAGCAGCAACACTTGACGTTCCTGCCCTCCACAACCTTCTAAATAGAATTCCTCAGCCTCTAATGCAGCCAGAGAAGAAATTGCTTATCTCCAGCAAAAAATTAAGTTTAGCTGCTTCCACAACATCCCATGCCTTTCTTACCAGCACCATAGAGACACTGGCAAATTATTAGCTGCTTTCACCATAATCACCTTCCTGCCATTGCCATTAAGGAGGTCACCCCAGTGAACTGCCCCAATAAAGTGCTTAAAAGCCTTGCGCAGACAAAGAGATCTCAAGTCCCCATGCCCCTCCCCAGAGGGAATCTGCACAGATCCATTTAAAGAACCACTCTTCACCCCCTAATCTTCCATCGCTTCAGCCAAATCTATAAAGTATTCCTTCCAGCAGCCTTTTAGATTCCCTGCACTCAGTGTGATCCCTTGAATAATGCCTCATCTGAAACCAAAGTATTTTTTTAATCCTTGCAAGTCTTAGCGAGGTAGTCTCCAATTTTATAAACCAAATCACGGAATTCCCACATGGAGACCCATGGTATCCACTTTTTACTGTAGTGCTCTGATCATACTCTTATAATAAATTAGACCATTGCCCCCTTTCTTCACCTCCTGCAAAGGTTCTTTATAACTGGTTTTTGATTCTCGTCCCCACCAGATGAATTTGATAACTTAACTATTTATATTCATACAGAAGATGCCAGTGGTGGAACAAATCTGGCAATGTACCATATTCTGGAAAAGATATAAGTTTTCATAGTAGCTTTTTCTAATAAGATAAATTGAGCCATTACCGTTTCCTAGCCGCTTTCTTAAGGACACTTTCAAGTTTGAGCCATATTTTGTGTGGTGACACCCTCCCAGAGATGGGACACCCAAGATACAGAAACTCCTTTCTTATTGCAATCCAGGAAGTTTGATTTCCTTAGTTCCACATTCAAAGTCGCTGTTCTTCCAATGGTTTAAGTAGAGTGTCTTTGAATCTTCCGTTCCCTGAGAGGTGGTGTAAGAAGCACTGCCACACGGCCAGGAAACTAGTTGCTAGAATAATGGTAAATAGGGCACCGCGAGGATGCTGGAGCCAAAGTAACCTAGTGCAAGGTTGTATAACGCGGTATATAGTAGTTGGTAACAAATAAACAGCAACACTTGGGTGAACCCCACAGGGGCGCCCATAATCAAGCAAAGACCAATGGTTGAGGGTTTGAGTGCCTCAGTCGGGAGGGGACCAGTGGGGCTCAATGGTGCACTTGATCTTGTAGACAATTTTGGAAAAATGAATGATCAAAGTTGTTAAAGACCTCCTTGAGTAGGTCTGCGCACAGATTTGCCAAAGGAACCATAAAAAACGTAAACTAAAAGAAATATTTAATAATAATGAAAATGATAAATGAGGAAATTTGGTCTCAAGCTCATACTTTAAGCAAATAGAGCGAGTCATCAATTGACAAAAATGGTTCCAAGCCTAAATGAACCAATAAGAACACCCATAATTGGCCAGGGTACTGTAGCTTGAGATTGATTGAACTTGAGTAATTGATTGCAAGCTAAGCCATCCTAACTTAGAAATGCGGTAAATTAAACGGGTTTCAAAGCCCCATTCTCAGAGCAAATAAAACTGAACTGTCATTGTTAAGAAGATAGCTAGCCCATTTTAACGCCACTGCTGTGACACAGGGCTGAGCATCATGCACTTCACCTGGACCAACATGTACATATCTTGACTGCACCCAGAGTTGGTCCAAGGTGTGTTTTAAGTAAGGGAGGTCCTGCAGATTGACCTTTTTGGACTCTTGACGTCAAGCCTTGTATTGGCATCTGGCTTCCTTAATGAAGTCATGTAAACATGACATTATCCTCTCCTCCTTTTTGGGCTCCACCCCCCTCCATGGGCATTCGCCAAGGCAAAGTTTTTGTGGGCAGGGGCTAACTTCATGGCAGCGATGGCTTGCTTGGACTTGGATCCTGCAGCCTTAGGAAAACTCTTGTGAGATATTTTAACTAGATCTTGGGCATGGGCGCAGTCATGCAACTGGGACCCAACTGTTCTCCGCTGCATCAAACCCATTCCAAGATACAGGATAATCAAGTCTTCTTCTTATCTGAAAGGAGGCTATTATCTCATCCACTTCCCATTCCAGAGCCCCATCCACGAGAAAAGCCTCAGGAGTCTCTGGTGGGGTCCCTCAAACAACGTAAGTTTTACTTTCATGGAAGACTGTGATATTTAGAATGAGGGGGGAGATACAACTGGTATAAGGCGTGGACCACCTTTCTGACAATGCGGTAAGGCCCAATCCTCTTTGGTCCCAGTTTTTTGCATGGATGCTTGATTGGGATGTTTTTATCATCCAGCATCACAAGATCTCCTTCCTTGTATGCTGGACCAACTCGTCTCATACCACCAGCGTTCTACTTTTAAGCCTGCATGGCCGCATCCAAACTGGTGCTCACCCCCTAGTGTACTTTCTTGACCATTTTGGCAAAGTCCACCGCCGCTTCCACTTTGGATCCACAACTGGGCTCCATGTTGAATTCAGGTTTGAATCCATAGTTGGCGAAGAAAGGGGAACAACCTTTAGACGCATGTTGAGTGTTGTTATAGCTAAACTGGGCCATGGGAAGGTGAGAAGCCCAATCTGAATGATCTGCTGCAGTGTAACACCGCAGGAACTGTTCTAGGCACTGGTTCACTCGTTCAGTATGCCCATCTGATTGGGAGTGATAGTTAGTTGAATGGCAGGGGCGAATCTGAAAAGCCTTACATAACTTCTTCCAAAAGACTGAGGTAAACTGGGGCCCCCAATCAAAAATTATCTTTTGGTTGACCCCATGAAAAGTAAACACGTGACAGAAAAGAACCCAGCCATCTCTGCCGCGGTTACTGTTGCTCTACAAGAGATAAAGTGGGTGAACTTTGTAAAACTTCCATCATTACCATGATAGCGTTGTAGCCTTCAGAAACAGGTACCTCTACAATAAAATCCACCAATAAGGAAGTCTAAGGCCCTTTGGCCTTTTGAACTGGCACCAACAACACTGAGTGGGGCTGGCGATTTGGCTTTATTAAGTTGCAGACCAGGCACTCTTTACAATACCTGACAACCTGCGCGGCTTATCCTTCCAATTGTAAGTACATCAGATAAGCTCAAGAGTCTTTGCTTTTCCAGGGTGGCTAACAGTGATCCCATCATGATGATACCAGATGATTTACAGGCGAAGGGGTCCTGCGAGAACCCAGAGGCGTCCCTGAAACCACACCATCTCATCCTTTACGTGGTATCCACTAGTAATTTCTTTGATTAAACTTGCTCTTGGTGAGGATCATAGCATACTTAGCTGACAACGCCTGTGAGAAGACTACCTTTCTGAACATACCATATTTCTCCACATTTTCCAGAGGGCAAGTGCTGGACTGTAACCAGAGGGAGAGGGAAGTTGAGACACAATATACCTGGTGGAATCATCAAGTGGGTATTGTGCAACTCTACCTCCTTAGAATTGGGAGCTAGTGCATGGTTTCGGCTCAAAGCATCCGCCAAACCATTCTCCTTGCCCTTAGTAAAATCATAAGAAACCACAAATTGGGCTGGGGTCTCATGCCAGCGGGTTTGCTGTGGGGTCAAGACATGAGGTGCGTGGTAGTACAAAAAGGCATGGTAATCTGTACGTATGCAGAAGGGTTGGGATGAGCTATGCAAATGATAATGCCAATAAATCAGTGCCTCAATCACTGCTAATAACTCTTTGTAATATATGGCGTAGTTTAACTCAGGAAGAGACATCTTCTTGGAAAAATATCCAACCAGATGCTCTATTCCATCCTCATTTACCTGTAATAAGGCAGCTGCTATGGCAAAGTTAGAGACATCAGTAGACATGATGAACTCCTTTTCTGGATCTACATGGCAAAGGTCAGACGTGGAAAACATGGTGCACTTTTCTGCTTGAAAGACATCCTGAAAAATAAGGGGTTGTTGGAAATTTGGTTGCCAAATTTATCCATATCACTTGCCAATTAGAAAATTGACAGTTTTTAAAGCAATTAATTGTTTGGTAATGGTTGCCAACTAAATTATTAGTCATAAATATCAAAGGATATAATCCAACAGTTGGTTTTGATTAATATTTTATTGGGGATCATCCCTAACTAACTTATTAGTTGTAATTAACCAAAGCACCTAATCTGATGATGGGATTTGATTACTATTTTGTCAGGGATCATCTCTGACTAAATTAGTAGTCAAAATTCATCAAAGAACATAATACGACGATAGCTTTGATTTAAATTCATTGGGGAACATCCCTGACTAAATTATCAGTTGTAATTAACCAAAGGACCTAATCTGATGATGATTTTTGATTACTATTTTGTCAAGGATCATCTCTGACTAAATTAGTAGTCAAAATTCATCAAAGAACATAATACGACGATAGCTTTTATTTAAATTTCATTAGAGACATCCCTGACTAAATTATCAGTTGTAATTAACCAAAGGACCTAATCTGATGATGGGATCTGATTACTATTTTGTTGGAGATTATCCCTGACTAAACTAGTATTCAAAAATCATCAAAGGACATAATCCAATTATTGCTTTGATTAATACTTCATTGGTAATCATGCCTGACAGTGTTAATTAGGTAATTCAATGAGGGCCTGATTGCCAATAGTTTGGTTGCTGTAATGAATCATTACATAAGACGCACTTAAAGATTAGGGTCATTTTAATGAAGTTACTGAAGCGTTTTAATGCTTGTTTTGGCAGTAGCTAGTAGTAGTAATCAGGTAACATGGCCCCCAGATCATCAGCTTATGGTTCCTAACACATGGGGATGGTTGCCAATCCGTAAAAAGTTACACTGTTGGGGATTAATTAAGATGAAGACATTCACTACCATCAGAAGTTAATCCCAAGGGTTAGAAGTTTTGGGGATTAATCAGTTGATTTTCAGAGCTTTATCCAAAAAGTTGTCCGCCTTCTGCCTATAAAAACCCCTAGAAGTTTTTAATAAAAATCAGAATTTAAATGAAATATATGTATATTTACTTCTAAATTTAAGAGCGAAGGGAACAAAGGTCCCTAGTTGTTTTTCTCAATTACAATTACCAGAGTGGATTTGCTGCCACCTATTTTGAAGACTCAACCTACTAGTTTTCATCAAACAACTAGTGTTTGTAATTTTATTTTACAATCAACCTGTGCAGTAAACTTCCCAAAATTTTACACTTGGTGCTCATTAAATGGGGTTAGTTAAGTCTTGTTGAGAAGTACCACCATGTCATCTGTGTAGGGAGAGATTCAGCGGTTATGGAGTGAGCTGGAGAGTGTGAATCAGACCACTCTAATGTTGGCAGTTCAGGCTGAATAATCCCAAATGGAGAATCACATTTCAAGGTAGAAGATGTCAACCTTGTTACAGAAGTTAATAATGAATTATTTGGAAAAACATCTGAGGTAGAGCAACAATATTCCAAAGTGGAGAAGTTGCTACTCCTGCTCAAAGTAGCACTTCAAGATGAGGCTGGAAAAAATTGGATATTATGGGGAAAACATAGTGAGCTCCAGAAACAAGTACAAGATTGTGAAAAACATCAGTGTACTTGTATTCATGTGGAAACGAAGATTGGGGATCAGGACCTATACAAATATGAAAGCTATATAGGGAGCATTCAGCCTACTCAAAATATGCCAAGTGCCTATGCTGCCATCTTGGTGATGACCCCCGACAACACACCAACTGGCGCTAGAATGGCTAGCTGCACTACTCGTCCTACAACTGAGCATGTGGATACTGAGGAATTTCGGCCTACCCCAAAATTGCTACCCTTTCATTGGGATAATGCCCTGGATTTCTTCAGATTGCTTAAAATGACCATGTTTGGTTGCAGTGATCGC
This sequence comes from Massospora cicadina, assembly GCA_022478985.1. NCBI lineage: Eukaryota > Fungi > Entomophthoromycota > Entomophthoromycetes > Entomophthorales > Entomophthoraceae > Massospora > Massospora cicadina. The sequence continues at coordinate 336 of JAKSZP010007149.1, read as the reverse complement.
AAAAAAGCTGTTACTGTTTATAAATTGTTTAGACACCACTTGTCTAAACTTGGTATTACCCCATTTGCAAGGAAAATTGGTCATATAATGAGGCGAAAAATGCAACTATAAAATAATTTGGAAGCCCTGAACAAATGGCTAACTGAAAGCAGGAGTTCATGGGAATACGATGCTGAAAAGATGAAACCTTAGGAGAATTCTCTGACCATTTTTATGAAGAAGCGAAAATCCTGATGGGAGCTAATAACCTGAGTGATTTTGATGCTCGCATTGCTATGAAGGCAGCACTCCAACCCTATCAGGATTTAAACCGATCCATGTCATCAACCTTTACCA
>JAKSZP010007148.1:0-55774 GCA_022478985.1 Massospora cicadina | reverse complement strand
GCCCACACCTTCGCTTTTTCCCCTTGTTTCTTCAAGTCATTATGCGCCCTTCTGCAAGGGTGGCTTTGGTTAGGCCGCCCACCGCTGGTACACCTGGATGCCATGTTTGGCCCTCGCCATAGTGGTGGTATGGGCCTGCTCAACTCTGAGGCTCATGCTGCCAAAATTCTTGGCATCTGGATCGCCGCAGTCACCAGCCCTACGATCTCAGCCCAGCACTGGTCCCACGCAGCCCGCTCCAACTTCTCCCACGCCCTGAGCCTCAGCAATCCTACCAACCCCCACTCACTGTTAAAGTACCTTGCCTCCCATCCTTAGTCTGCGGGCCCACATGAGAAGTCGCCCCACTTCAAAAGGATCCTCCTCTCCATGCGGAGCGCTGAGTGGAAAATTCGCATCTGTGGGCACACCGCCAAGAGGGGACATCCTTCTCCTCGGTTCACCCAGGAAGTACAAGGACTACCCATTCTGAACGGAGTAATACCCATGAGATCCCCTACCATGGCCAGGGTGGACTACCTGGACATGGTGGACATCCCCTACCCCCTAGATACCCAGAAAACCATTTGGAAGTACGCCCACCACCCTCTTCTGCAGCCGCATATTTGTTCCCATGTGTGGCGCTGCTTGAGATGGATATACCATACTGCCAAGCGCTCTAACTCTTTGCACTAATTTTGCGTCGTGTGTGACCAGTATGGAACGCTGGTTCACCGCCTAAAAGAGTTCCCCCATCAAAAGCGATATGGCGTGAGGTGCAACGTCTATTTTGCCAGGATCAGGCACAGCCCTTCAGCCTGTCTAAGGATATGTTTGCCTTATCCATGGCTTCCACTCTTCCACCTCCCCTCCACGCCTTGGTAGTTGCAATCGCTATGTGGAGAATCCATATGATTGTACTAGATGCTATCTCAGGCTCCACTCCCACTCTCCAGGAAGCTATACGCTGGTTCCAGTCGCACCTTGTGGACCACTTTCAAGCGTGGATGTTTTGGTATCTCCTGCCCCGTTGCCACCAGATGGTCTCATCCTGGTTTCCAGTTTAGTTCATCGTTTCAGATCCCTTCCTATATAAGTGCTCAATAGTGGCTCAAGCCCCTGCACACATGGCCCCTATTCCTTCTCTTGGCGTTCCCGCTGGCAACAGGATATAGCTCTGCTTCTCTGGGGTGCCCTCTTCTCGCTGAAGTTTGTTTCGTTGTTTAATATCTTATTGGAAGTGTCCGTACCCTGATCAGCCTTCCACAAAATAAAAATTAGATAAAATGGAGATTGTCACAACCGTGGGCCCCACTTTATGGAATGGTTTTGGAATGAGCTCTTAGCAATCTTGATGATCAAACCTCGTCATTCCACTGCATACCATCCACAGCCAGAGGCCAGACTGAACGGGTCAATCAGATCCTGGAACAGTACCTGAGATGCTATGCGGCGGCTGCTCAGGATACCTGGACGGATGATCTTCCCCTCTCCCAGTTCACATATAACAATGATACACATGCATCTACGGGTTTCTCCCCATATGAGGCCACTTTGGGGTATAACCCTTCATTCTTGGTTGGTTCTTGCTTCCGCCCAGAGATACCAGCTGCAGCTGAACATGCCCAGCGCATTCAGGCCACGCAGTCCTTGGTTTGGGAGCACTTAACGAAGGTAATAAATGAATGCAAATGGTTTGCTGATCAGAAGTGGCTCCCAGCTCATGAAATTTAAGGTGGTATCATATGTAATGCTCAATATGTGACACTTACAGATGATGGTCCTCTCACACAAGTTTGCAAGTAAGTGCTCGGATCCCATTTTTTTGGAAAATACTTAGGAAACGGCGCCTTCTGTTTAAAAACTTTTGGCCCGCTGGAAGCGACATCCAGTCTTCCAAGTTTGTCAACTGTCCCCATTCAAGGGGCAATCCTGGTGGAACCGGAGACTATTGTGATCAGGGCTCAGAGGAAGCAGATGTTGAGGAAATCCTGGCATCTCGTCATTCATGACATTCAGTTCAATATTTGGTTGCATGGAAAGACTATCTGGTTTACAAGAATATTTGGGTTGGCATGAGCTATTGTGTCAGCTGCATGGAGCTTGTGAAAGCTTTCCATATCACTCAGATGCACCCCATCCTCCCCCAAAAATCGCTACCCTAATGGCAATCAAGTTGCCTAAGGCCAATAAAAATATGGCCTTCACTACTTCACTGGTGGTGGCGCCCCCCTTTGGCAAAAGGGAAGGGTAATGTCTGGTGGAGCATCCTCTCTGTTTGGACTGGGTGGCGTTCCTGTTTCCTTCAAAAAAGGTTCCAAAATAGCCAACTGCCCCCCTCATCTCACAAAGTGACCTCACCCATGTGGTGGACAAGCGATGGGTAACAGCCCTCTCTATGAAGACCCTACCACCTGTCCCAGCCTTTACTTCTGCTGAATTGGTGCGTCAAATTGAGGGAATTGGCACCAAAGTATCAGAAAGTCAGAATCCTCATTGGGCAAAAGGTCCACATAAAGTCAATGGTAAAGAGCCTTTGGCAGTAAGGTCCGAGAGCCCTAAACCCTCTGCAACAAAGCCCAACGGCGTGTATGTTAAGTAAATGAAGTGTCAAGAGTCAAATCCTCGGTAAAACTCACCAATGGCATCAGGACATTAAAATCTTGTCACTGGTTTTAAGCCCACCTTAAAAATACTGGGAACAAAGCCCAACAGGCATGTGCCTTCTATGGAAAATGCGCCTAATGTCAAATTGTCAGTGGAACTTGCTGATGGTATTGGATTATCATCAAAAATCGCCTCTGGTTTATAATCCCCCCCCCCAAAAAAAATGTCAAGATTTTTTCTCTAATGGATCCCATTTGGTCAAACAGACGCCAAAGTGACTGGGTGAGGGTGGGTTGGGCACCCCTAACCCACTTCTGACCTCTTGGGACCGCCCCTAAGTGGAGTGCCCTTGGGAGGTTCCTGTTACCTGTCAGGTAAGACATCATTGCGCTAACCATTGAAACTGCAGCAAAACTGCAATTTGGGCATCTGTATTGTTCAGACAGCTACTTAACCCGCCAACAACTCTTTCAAAGTCAGTTTTAATTAGTTCTGTTTTTCACTTCCCTCGCTCAAAGTTCGCCAGGTTAGGTCTAATCTTGAGGGCCCCATTCCCATGCTTTTCCAAGATTTTCCCTAAATTGATCATCTATTTAAGCAGTCATAACACAATGAGGAAATTGATGGTCAACTTTCTTAATTTACATTCCATTAAAACCCTTCCTACGCTCCCACTTATTTGACTTATTTCAAATTTCTTGCCAAATACCTGAGACTTCTACAATGTGGCCTCACGGGCCTCATATCAACTAGCCATCCCAGTTATGCTAGTAACTCTTGCTCCTACCACAGTCAATTGGGCTTATCATGCTAAAGATTTTGTGTAACGCTCTCCAATTGCAGAGGCCATCCGCCAGCAGGATATTGCATCCTGTGGGCTTAATTTTCCCCACTCCAGGCGAGTATCTGCCCCCTCGCCCATGTTGTCAAGCCAGTCCCACTATAAGGAGCCTTGAACTACCCAATGCGATCTTACAACTCTTCATTCCTAAGCCCCCACGGGTCTGGAGTTATGACGTCCTGGTTTCTTGTTGGGTTCCTTTTTACGCTTATGGCCCTCTAACCCTCAATTAGTACTCACCTTTCCATATACATAACGTCATTCAAGCAGCAATTCTTCTGGTATTCTGGCTTGCCTTTTAGGTGTTTTTGCATCCTGACTGGCAGGCCAGTCTAAACATTATCTGCCGTCTCTCTGGCACCAGAAATGTAACTGACTCCTGGTTAAACCCACAATTTGAAGGCTTCAGCAATAATCCTGCCTCAGCCAACGCCTCCAGGACCTCCCACACATCATGTACATGTGCCTCTTAGAACGTGAAAACACACGGATGTCATCTGTATATGCGATGCAACACCAGCCAATCATCCAACTGAGTATTTGGTCATCATGCGGTGGAACACTGCCAAAAGATTGCGCAGCCCAAATGGCATAACTAGATTTTGAGACATTCCAAGGTAGCATTTGAACATCGTGTACTTCTGGTGCTCTGGAACATGGGTACCTGATTGAATGCATCCGCCAGATCAAGCTTGGTGAAGATGTTACGCCCCATGACCATCGGTAGGATGTCTTTCATTGATGGCATTGGGTAAGGGTCCATCTCCATGACCACATTCAATCTCCTGTAGTCCACGCATGGCCATAATTCTCCGATTTCCTTGATCACTAGCAACACTGGGGACACCACAGCTGACTTTGATGGCTTGATTAGTCATCCATTCAACATCAAATTCACATGATTATACAATGCAGCCAAGGCTTGTTCATTCAGCAGATATATTGGGCAACCGTGGAGGAGTTCGGACCCTTTCTTTAAACCAAAATGAGAATACAAATATCCCATGGGAGAGAATGACGAATCCTTCTTTGTTTCACAGACCACCACAAATTTTCAGTATTCTTATGGTAAATCCTCTTCCTACATGGTCCCTAGGGCTCTATATTCATCTGAACCATGGTTCCTACCAACAGCTTCCACTTCATTGATGGAAACATCCTCAGGCTCAAGGGTACAGTACTGGAAGGCACATCAATCTGGGGTCTGAATTGATGCCACCAAAGCATCCCTAGCACTAGTAGGTGGGCCAGGTTTTTGATTGCACTAAACTGCCCTAGAAACTATATGGGTCCTGCTGTACCTTCATTGAAGGGCTCACTCGCCATGATGACACCCTCCATTATGCATCAGCAAATACCACCTCTGGTCTCCTACACACCTGCAACTTCAGGCGCTCTGCCAATGCAAGCTCGACGTAGTTCTCTTCTGTCCCATATCCACCAGGGCCATTGCCCCTTCTGTTCCCCCATCCATGAGCAACTCTATGGGGTCAAACAAACAAGGATAAAGAAAATAAGGCGATTGTTTGTATAATAAATCTTTCAATTATATTATAATTTGGTAAAATCATTAGGTTTTGCCATAAGATTTTTACGCAGGGTCAAGCCCACTGAGAAATGGATGGATGATATGGAGATCGTCAGCCCACAAAACAACGTAGAAAATTTTAATAAAATATGAAGCAATCGCTTCAGGCACACTACTTTATTTATTTTAGTATAAAACAGCAGATTACTTCTGCTCTTCTCATTTCTTTTTCGTAATAATCATCTTCCCTTTAATTCTCTGGTATCACTTATATCTCAGCATTTTGACTAGTACCAACCCTTTTGCTTATACTATTCATTCCACTATATCTTTATTATTCCAGAAGAGTCTTCAACATTAAATTCATGATTGCCTAGTTCAAGGTAAATTTACAAATTATTTGTCATGCATTGATATCTCCTAATTACCTTATTTTGAAGCAATCCAATAACCATCCGTTCTAAACCAATATTGCCTTATCCTAAGGCGCTTGAATAATTGTAACTCAGTGTTATAATCAGCAAATTCTACCCAGTCCGCCGTAATAACTTAGGGATTATCAACCAGTCAAATCAGAATCACAACATTACCCCCTTGACTGGATGATAAGGCTCCTATTGCTTATACGCTCTGAGGAACTTTGCGTGCACTCAGTTGATAATCCAACCACTAACAGGGCTTTTGATATTGTAGGCGTCAGCACCTGTTTTCTCAATAACTTCAAATGTATTAATCCAGATACTGGCCAATTTGCGTTTCCTTATGAACTCATGTAGATCATGGAATAGAACCATGTCTTCATCTTTTAACTGGGATAGCCCACTACGCCTTACCTGATTGGCAGCCTGATTCTTTATCTTCTTGGCTAAGCTGAATGAGTATGCTTCAGTTTGTAATTTGATTAGCGTGTTGGCTAGAATTGTCAAATAACATTGTGGGTCCATTCCTCTGATATCTTCTACACAGGCATAGAGCAGCGCCGGAAGAGTAGGGTGTCATCCATACAATAATTGAAAGGGGCTCTTCCCCATGGCGGAATAATAGCTGATGTTATATATGAAGACGGCGGTGGACAGAAGGGAACTCCAGTCGGAAGTTTGATCCATTACCAGTTTATGGAGTATGTTCACTAAAGTCTCATTCACTTGCTTATCCATTCCATGAGACTCAGGGTGGTATGGGGCGACTAGAACCCCTTGGATAACCATAAGCTCATTCATCTTTGTAAGAATGTGGAAAGTGAAGTTAATTCCATTAATGGTAAGAAGAAACTGAGGGCAGTCATGTTGCTGGATAATACACTATATTATGAACTTGGCTATGGTAACCGCCCATAAGCCTCATATCACCCTTACTTCAACACACCTGGTTAAGTGGTTGATTGCCACCAGAATGTATTTGGACCGGTTAGCTCCCATTGGCAGAGAGCCAATGGCATCAATGGAAACCATATGCCAAGCAAATTGCGGCTTCACTAACTGGTACAAGGTCTTCTGATTGAACGGCTTTTCCACTTGGCACTGGTGGTAGCAGGAGATAGTTTTAAGCACATTGAAGTGCATGCTTTCCAGTAATACTAATGCCATAACAATTCCATTGTCTTGCACACTTAACCATGCACAACTGCCGTATGTTCACTCATAATGATACCAATTCATGCTGAGGGCGCGGAAAGTTCACTGTAGAATTGCCAATCCACTTGTACAACTCCCCAATCCATGGGAAGGTAATGGCTCACATTTCATTTAGCGCTTTTATCACTTGCAGTGTTTCATTGTCATAATGTCCATTGAACATTTTATTTTACATTACATCACTGAGATCCGCCATAACTGCAATTGTTGGTAATCTCAATAAGCAGTATGCATTTTGGTGTTTGGATCCAGGTCAGAGAAAAATCTCAAAATTGTAAGCCTGCAGTTTAAAGGCCCATCAGGCTAGACAGTCCTCAGGCTCTTTGAGGATCTGAAATCAGCATAATGAGGCATGATCTGTTATAATTTTGAACTTTAACCCATGCAAATATACCCTGAGTTGCTTATAAGCGTAGATTACCACAAAGCACTCCCACTCAGTCACAGTGTAATTGCATTAATAAAAATACAAGCTACAACTACAGTATGCAATCGGGTGCTCCTCCCCTTTATTGCCTTTCTGTGATATAACAGCCCCAACAGTGGAAAGGGACGTATCCATCTGTACAAAAAATTCCATTACTAAGTTTGGATAGCATAGCACTGGTTCATTAATCAATGCCATCTGAAGTGTATCAAAGGAGCATTGATGGCATTCCATCCATTTGAACATGACATCCTTCTTTAGTAGCTCAAACAGTGGACCTCCAATACAGCTAAAGTTGGGTATAAAGTGGTAGTGACCGACCATCCCCAAAAATACCTGGATGTCACGCTTACTGGTGGGCATGGTCATCTTTCAGATAGCCTCTACCTTGGCAGGTTAATTTCACACTCTCGTTTCTACTACAAACCCAAGATATTCCAGCTGGTCCTTGAAAAAGTGGCATTTCTGAGGCTTAACCTTGATGTTGGCCTCAGCCAACCGGCGGAATACCTCCCCCAAATGGGTAAGGTGCTCGAAAAATGTGTGGGAGAATACAATGGTGTTGTCAAGGTACACAAGGACGCACAACAGCTTCAGGTCGCTGAGAATGGTATTCGTGGCCTGCTGGAACGCAGCCAGGGCGTTACATAGCCCTTGAGGCATATGGGTTGGCTGAAAGAGCCCTTGGATGTGATAAATGGCGCATTTCTCCTGTTCCTCTGCAGACAACTCAATTTGCAAGTATCCTAATAAAAAGTTCATTAGCAAGAAGTAATATGCTCCGCCTAGCCAATCCAGCACATCATCAATTCGTGGCAAGGGGTATGAGTCCTTCTTGGTGATGCTTTTAAGCTTCTGGTAGTCTATTACTACCAAGTTGGTGCCGTCCTTCTATTTTACAATAAGAATGGGCGAAATCCACAGACTTTTTGATGGTTTGAGCATCCCTTGCTCCAGCAGCTTTGCAATTTCTTAAGTTACTACTTCCTCAGCTGCCCTTGATTGGCGGATCAGCCGTGACCTGATGGGGGATGATCCCCAGTGAAAAATAGATGGACTACTCCCTAGCGCACCCTAAATCATGGTCATCAACAGCAAAAATCTCCTTATATTTTTCAAATAAAGATACCACCTGATCCTTATGTTCCTCCGTTAAACAATAAAGCTTTCCCGTGGAACCACCATCATTACACTGGGGTGCAAATTGACTGGTAAAGCAAATTCATCCAGTGGCCCAAACTTGTGAACCTGAAGGACCTCCTCAATTGAGGTCAAGTGTAAATACGCCATTATTTGATGCCAGCGGATTTGCATTGGTTCGTTCTGTAGATTCATTAACAAAACCTTGATCTTCTCATGGCCCAGAAGTAATATGCCTGGAGCCATATGGGGCTCAAGCCGCAATCACTGATAAGAACCAATAACTTCCTCATAGAGTCCATATGGCACTATCACCACTTTGGTGTTCACTAACTTGGTGACTAGATGAGATGGGCATCGCCTCAGCTGCTCTGAGAGGCAGACCTTGGTATATGTATATCTGTTGGGAAAGGGACCAGAACTTACCCTTTAGTCGATGGTAGCAAGCCAGAATCACCCCGTCACTATATGCCAGGTTGATATGACCCATGTGCACCGGATCCTTTGGCACTCCGCTGTAGGTGAAGCAAATCAGGATCTGCTGTCCCAGAATTTTGAAGGTCTCCGCCGTCATATCAACAACAGCCCCAAAGTGTCGTATAAAAGCGGTTCCAATTAACAGGTCATAGTTATTGTTCAGTAGCACTATTGCTGGGGCTACAATGTCAATTGACCCAAACCGCAAGGGTAGCGCGCTGTATGCTCCCTCAGAGACCATGCTTTCTGCTCCAGCGGTCCCGTACACCATACAATGTTACATGTCAGGCTTTAATGTCAACTTTGCCACAAACTTTGTGGACACTATGTTAACTGGAGCGGTTATATTGATTATAGCGCAGACTTGAGTTTTTGCTGTGATAATGTCACAGTATGTACACTCAGAATAGGATGAATTCTGATTGTTTAAAACGTGGACATTTAATGGATCTTTTTTCCCCAAGAAGCTCATAATACCTTCCTTAACTTTAGGGTACTCTTTAATAATAGCGTCCACAGGAAGAGCAGCATTTACCCCTTTTAGGAGAGGTGCATCAGAGAACAGATCCAGCACAATTATAGAAATTTGATCAAGAATTTGACAGGCGTAAGCTTCGGTTGCTCCTGGGGACCTTCTTCTGCCATGTCCTTGGTTTGTTCTTGTGGCAATACAATTACCCCTTTAACCAGCTGTTGATATATAAATTCGTCGTAATACTGAGGGACTTCCTCTGAATAAATGGGGATAGGTTCATGTGGCGCGTTTTGGGTTAGGGTAGTGGAGGTAGAAATTCCCAACTCTACTCCATTCCAACTTTTCCCTGATTGTACTGATTCTGTGGTAGGTAAAGGACCTGACGATTGGGGCAACTCTTGTCAAGTGCTCAGAGCAATTTTACTCAAAACAATTGACCCATAGGGCCTGCGTCCTTGATTGTTGTAAGATGGGCCACACCAAAAGTTGGACTGGGGTCAATTGGTGTAAACAGGCCCCACCTGATAGTTGAACTGCTGATAGCAACTTGGTTGGGAGTGAGGCGTGTAGTAATAATAATCTTAGGGGTTACTAGACAGATTCTGAACAGAGAAGGATAATTTTCCAAATAAGAAAGTCCATCAGCAAATGTGATAGGTTTTAATATGTATTGGGCGGAGGAAAGGTAGTGGATAGACTGCGTAAAGTTCAAACAATTTTAAGCAAGTGTACGTCATTCTCCAAATATGGAGCCATGACATTGTAAAAAATTGCAGTATGGCTTCACCGCAGAGGTCATTGCTATGCATACATCAGATTTGGTAAAGTCCCTGTTCCAATTACCATGTGAGCTTCCACTGTAAATTGATCAGCAAACGTGGTGAGGGTCTAATTATGCTTAAACCCAATGGTTTTGAACTCTGCCTTACATTATGACATCATTGCAGTACCCCCAAACAAACGCAGCACAGTATCCTTCACTTCCTGGTATGTAAAAGAACTGTTGGGAAGATAGCAAGTAACTCAATCAGCACTTCTGACAACCAAGGTGAATATTAGAAATTTCACTTTTCGCCAATCTGAAGCTCCTTCTGCTGCAAACTCAAATCGCATAAAGAACCCATGGATGTTCCCATCGCAATCAAACAGAGGCAGCTTATCAATACAAACCTCCTTAAGAAGATCATCCTGCCTTTTAAGCACAGTGTCCAAGGCAATTCTAATTTCTGTATATTCAGTTGGCCTAGTGTGCCAGAAGGATTCCCCATTAGTACAAGCCTGATGCGACATAGCTGACACCTGGATTTTTATTTTATTTTGGTGTTGATCAATGGGCCCCTGTGGTGAGCACCACTGTTATAATTCAGCAGAATTGTTGAGATACCCATAAGATTTTTGTGCAGGGTCAAGACCACTGAGCAATGGACGGATGATATGGAGATTGTCAGCCCACATAGCAACATAAAGGTCATAATAAAATATGAAACATTCGCTTCTGTCACACTAATTTATATTCTTATAAAAGAGCAGATTCCTTCTTATCCACTCACTTCTTGCTCATAACAATCCTCACTCCTTCATTTTTCTGGTATTTCTTATATCTCAGCATTTTGCCTGATACCAACCCTTTTGCTTAGACTATTTGTTCCGCCATATTCTTATTGGTTCTGTCAGAGTCTTCATATAATAGATTCAGGATTGCCTAGTTTTGCAATTTACAAGTATTTGTCATTCATCAACATCTCCTAATCGCCGCATTTGGAAGCAAATCTAATAACCATACATTCTAACCCAATATTACCTCATCCTAAGGCGCTCAAATAATTGTAATTCAGAATCATGATTAGCAAATTCTACCCATTCTACAAAATGACTTAGGGCTTATTGTCAAGTCATATCAGAATCACAACAAATTTTAAATTGGCTGATGATGGAAATTTAGGCATACTTCCCTTCCCCTGCCCATGGCTCACTGGTTTATGTGCTTTATCTTCATTTCCTTGACGCCCTCCCCCTTGTATGTTCCCAAAGTTTCTTAGGGCTGGATTCCAGCCCCCCTGACTAGAACAGCCACTCACCATGGACTGACCTTTTCTGGATGACATTTGGACTTCACACCAGTCCCATTCCAGTGCAATTTTGCTTCTCAACTTGTACCACTAAGGCTATTTCCTCCCCCAGCGTGCCCTGGACCTTTTCTGCTGCCAAAGCTGCTAGAAAATCTGCTTCAATCCCTGATGGAACATGTGCAGAGACTAGAAATCTGTGACCTGAGCTGCCTTTGCCAGCAGATGAAAAATCTGCACATATTCTTCTACTGAGCTATGATCCTGTTTAACTGTTAAGAGTGCTGACCATGCCACATCTTTTGCCTTATATGTACATGCCACCAGGTCATTCAACTCTACACACTCCTCCATTAAATTTGGCGAACTCCCTTATTCCTTAATAAGTTCCTGCAACCAACCTGCCAATTCTGGGGGTAATGCATCCACCAGCTGGGCTAGTTGGAGTGCAAGAGTGGATTTCCCCCTGTTTCCTGCACCAACCGTACCTGGAAGCAGATATGCACAATGACTTGAAAAGTTTTTCCAGTGCCTTCATGGACAACGCCACCCATCTGTTAGACAATTTGGGTTTTTCCTGGACTTCTATGGATTGCAGGGTTGCGCCCCCTATAATCATCCCATCTCACATAAATAAATGACAATGAGAACCTTACCATAACCATGGTCAAGAGATGTCAGTTACATTCCTCTCCGTTAATGACCACTGCTTCCTCCTGTGGAACCCACAAGACAGAGAGAATAGTATTCGAGTTTTGTTTTATGTGAAATGCGGGTTTGCGCCAATATGTGACAAAGGAGTTGGGAAGTACAAGCCATTTCACTGACCACATGATTGACAACCTTTCAGAGAACCACCCCAAACCTGCAATCCATTACCAAAATTTTCTGACATATCTGTGAACCATGGTTCCAGCGATTCTGCATGCAAGCAACAGCGTCTGACTCCAAGACAGGCCACATATGAAGTAGAGCCTGTCCTAGCTCGCTAGATGAGCTCATGAATTCTGGTTGATTTTATAATTAATATTCTCTTTTAAAATAACTTTAAAACTGATTTTAGGAAAGATTAAAAGTAGATAATTTTATTGGGACTTTCTGAGAAAACAAAATTATATTTCCAGTTGTTATTCCTTATTCTAAAGCGTTTATAATGGGTTTTTATAGTTTTAAATACTAATTTAGGCTTTTGAGAAACATCTAAATCCTTTTTTCACAAAAGCCGCATCCCAATTTATGGAAATTTGCGGGATTTGAGACACCAGTCATTTGATACACTGGATCAGCCCTCGTTCTTGAATCCCCAAATCCTTACCTATGATTTCCACCTCTAATTGTCCTTCCAACTGCCCTGACCCTCCTAAACGTGACCTCCAGATTCACAGGCAAACATAAAACTTCTTTAATGAGGTTGATGTGCGGATCAGGCCAGCCTGATCTGCCACAAATATGAAGACTTAATTTTTTAATATTTTCATTAGTTTTTCCCAGATTAGCCAGTAGCATTTTTACTTTATTGTGACATGCATTATTCCTGGCGCTACCCATGGCTTTATTCTCAATTTATTTCATGATCTGAGTAATTCTCCATTATTTTGCTCTAGAATCTCTAGCGTTAACCCTGTGTTAACTATAATTGCATTTTAAGTGAAATGATGTTCATCATTTTTGTCATCAATGGTATCCTAAGAATTTCCAGGATCACTTTTGGCATTTCCCTCCATTTTCATCCAACTAACTTGTACTGAATAGGAATTATGCCATCATTGAAAATAAATTTACAAAATCATTAATTTTTGTCAGTAGATTCTCTCCTTTCTATTGATATACCAAGGTCAGGGGTTTTCCCAAAATCGCTAGGGTATTCTCCTCAATCGCTTTTGATATACTTTCTCAGAAATTTCATCACAATGAGTATTTCATAATTTTGATTAACTAACACCATGGCAGGAGCTGATATCACCAGCAATATGAACTGATGTGGTAGTGCACTGTAGGCTTCACAATATATTTTGATATCTGGTCTGACGGCTCCATACTCTTCCTGATGTTCTAAATCTGATTAAATCTTCATTAGTTTTACTGATTTGTCAAAATAATATAGATGGGCTCTATACTTTCATGTATTGCATAAACTCTTATTCAATTGACTATAATGTCCACATATGTATACTCAGAGTATTGCATTAAGGTGTTTATGAGTATATCATGGCATTAGGATCAAATTAGAGTATTAATTGTTTGCGTGAACAAATCAGGAATAACTTCTTACTAGCGGTAACAGATAGGGAAACATTTGCCATGTAAAGTTTTTTTAGTAACTCTTCAGTGCTTTTGATGGATAAGTTCTTTTCTGCTAGCTGATGGTAATATGGTCAACCAGCTTCTTTCGCAATTTTGGGGTCAAACCCATTCACTTTTGCTTGGGTGATCACATCTACATCCATATTGACCACCTGGTATAGCGTATCAGATGCGTCTTCTTCCATTAAAAAAATCATAAATATTAATGTCATTAATCATTATGTCATGAGGAAAAGGTTTGATTGCAGTGCTAAATTGTTCCCTATCTAGACTGCTAGTCCTTTTCCTAAGTCTTGACCTAATTTCCTTTTCCTTAGTCTGTTTAGATTATTTTGCTCTCTAGGCTTCTTATCCTGACATTGAGAAACTCTATGCCTGTTTTCCACGTTGGTAACATCGTATCAGAGTTATATTTACTCATTTCTCTCCTTTGGGCTAATTTCCCGTTATTGTTTGATTCTCAGGTTCCTTATCGGTCTCAGTAAATCACTATATATTGAAATTGGTCTTAATATCTTTAAAGGTTTTATTGGGTACTTTAAACGTTGCTCCTAACATCTTGAGATGATCCACCAACTGTGATATAGAAGTTTAGTTCACAAGCGCTGATGATATAATCTGATGCAACTCTCTGTAGGCTAAAGCGCCGCTTGCATAGCTATGCGTACATAAAAATCTGATAGTACTTTGCTCATCCAGGATCTTCAATTCCTGGAAAAGCAGTCAGTGAAAGCAGCCAGGGTTTCATCCTTTCTTAATTGAATACCCTTAAACTTTTTTTACAGTTAACCATCCAAGTATGACTACTGAAACTAGTCATAATAGCTTCCTTAGCTTCAGAGTATGTCTAATTGCCCCATTGATGTGGAGCAACACCAGATTCTGACATTTAGCGTCTAAACAGCTCATTATGGTTACCACTTTTTGTCAGTCCCCATATCCAAGCATTGTCAACTTGAAAAGGTGGAATAATGCCAGTGCATTATCCTGGTGTTATGTGGGTAAAGTTTGCTTATTCCAATATTCTTCTGTTGCTTTGCTGCGTCATGGAATCTACTGATTATAGAAAGACTGGACTTCCAATCTGGGTATGTAACAGCCCAGTGGAAAGCCCAGAATGCCAGTAGCATAGCAGTTCTGATTACAAGTAGGAGAAATGCCATAAGCTTCTTATGAGAGTTAATATAAATAAAAGAACATACCAAAGGCCCCAAAGAAAACCAGATGGCTACAAAGAAGGCAACTTCAGGTCTTTCTGGGAAACCCCTCAAGGGCAGGGAGGCAAAGAGGATGATCAAACCTCTTGGGTTAACAGTTGTTGACCTTTGGGCTCAGTTTCCAAATTTTCTGGCTCATTTTTTATAAAATAAAAGTCCTCAAAGTTATTGAAAACTTTAGATTTACTAAAATACTGATCAGTTTGAAAATTAAATTAATTTTGAATTGATTCAAATGTTGGGTGGCCTTGGGCATCATCTCACACCTGTTGAGGTGTTTTGCAATGGTTTGAGGGGTTAGAAATGTCGTTGGAATGTAAGATTGATTTTAAAAAAATACTTTAGGCTAGATTGGCCTGCAGCGAGATGGCCCAAATAATCCAGTGCCTGGTTTCTGCATTGCAGTTGCAGAGATGACCATTCCTTGCTCCCAAATGAAAATTGAGATTGATGGAGGATAAGGCTCTAATTTAACTGGATTGCACTGAACTAGTGGTATACTGGTAGGGTAAATTAGTCTGAGTTCTCCAACTATCTTAAGTGAAATGTGGTGTGATTGTAAATTGTCCACTATGCGCTGAAAGAGGGACATGTCATTGATAAGATCATGGCAGATCTGAAAGCTCTTTGGGAGAAGCAAATTGGTGTAGTGCACTTGTGGCATATACTTTGATCATCACAATTACCTTTTGGTGGTCCACTCAATTGATGGATCAGAGGGCTCACTTGATGACCATCGGCCCTAAAATGAAAATCGCAGCATACTTTGTTAGGTTTTGTGAATAAATATTGAGAACAAGGAGAATTCTGGAGAGTAAAATTTAAAAACATGATCAATTTTAATTAAACTTTAGGGAAAATGAACTGACAACTGACCCTTCCTAGAGGCAGTTGTCATATATCTTAGGTAATAGGGAAAGGGTCACAGGATTTTAACAGGAATGGCCAATGTGCTCATAGGTAAACAGCCTGCACTTGGGGGAGTTGCAAGCTAGCTTACATATGAGGTCAAAGAAGCTCTTGCAACATAATTCCTTAATCTGTGACAGAGGGGCCCTCACTGATCTAAACTTGAGCAGATTTACTTGAATTGGAGGGGCGGCGGAATTAAATTCTGTCAGAGTCAATTTTGACAAAGGTTTAAAATAATTTTTTAAAATTTTTTATGGAAAATTTTCATCTTAGATTGGAACTCTGGAACCCAGAATTCTTGTGTTTTATATTCTGATCAGTTGTTCTAACTAAGAAAAAATTTACTGAGTTGTGAGATCAGAATTTCAATTTTCAAGGAAGTGGGAGATGGCGGAGTGGATGCCAGGAGAGGGTAGATGTGCTCATGGCCTCTGGCTAGGATTAACTTCTTACAGACTCCATTTATCTTGTTAACAAGAGTAGAAGCAGATGAGAAGGGTGCTGTATAGGGATTCTTTAGGGCTAATGCTGTTGCTCAACGTTCATCAACAACATGAGCCAAGTCCCCCAGTTAGGCCAAAGGCTTGAAAGAATCATTAGGTCTCTTCTTCCTTCTATAAGGGAACTTGTCCCCAGTTTAAGCCAAGAGGTTGAACCTCCAGACTTATATGCTGGCAGGGGATTCCTGCCCAACAACCTGACTAACAATAGGTGTAGCGGTCATAAACGTCCCAGTTTCTGATCACCATCTTAACTTAGGTTTGACACAATTGACATCAAATGTCCAGCATGAGCTGGATACTCGAGGTAGTAAACCTTAGAGTTAGAGAAATTTGAAGCAAGGCAAAGACAAAGTAAGGATGTGATGTTGCAAACCCCAGAATTAACCTTATTTTTATTAGCAAATAAAGAGTCGTGGATGAACAGGATTCCAATAATCTGATGCCACAATCACACCAAGTAAAAGACAGGATTTTTGAGGGAGATCAAGCCCCAAAATCCCTAATTTTTGTTAACATGACAAAAACGCGTTGTGCATTAATCATCTGGTAAGATAAGGTAAGGGTGGCCCCAAGACCGCCATAGAAACCCACATGAGAGTGGGAATCGAGAGGGTGAGTTAGGGAATTCTGAACAAAGTCAGAATTGCGCGGGCTTGACCTCAAAGGTCGCCCTTCTGGGGCCTTGCCCAAGCCATTGATTAGGTTTGAAAGAGCCTAATCAATAATTCAGGTGAGGCACAACCCAGCACCTGAACCTGAAAAACACCAAAAATCTTTTTAAACTAATTGACTTGGATTCAGAAATTCTGAATCCGAATTAAAATGCTATGAATGGATTAATACCATTTGGTACATCACCCCCCACTAAAGAAGGGCACATCCCTGAAGAGGGGCCCGCAGTGAGAGGCTGCCACCATGAGGGCTTCCTGGGGCAAGTTGCCTCAAGCCCCAGGAAAATTAGCCTAGAGAAATTCTGGGCCCCTTGAAGAAAAAAGATAAACAGCAAGGGCGAATTGGGACTGGGCTGCTGGAATCAGCCCACCTGGCATGAGGAAGCACGCCTAGCGCTTGGCTGTGGTGTGCCCCCCCTCTCACGCCCTAGTTGGTGACAATCTTCCTATCACCAACCAGGAAGGCGCTCTCTCCAACTGAAGCACAGAAGGGGCATGCAGTCCAGCACAGCTGGACGGCTGTCCCCTTTCAGATGGACTGTCTGTCAGTTAGGGGACCATTCTGGTCCAGGTCCTCAATGCCAACCAAATCCCTGGAGGGGGGAGGCCCCACCAGAATTTCGTGCCAACAATCGCTTCAGGTCCAGGGTTGGTCACCAGTTGCTGGCTCCATCCAGTGCTGGTTACTTGACAACTTAGACCTGATGCGACCATTGAGGTTGGCTAAACTGGGGAACTGGTGGCGTGCTGGCAGCACATGCAGTTCAGAATAATGTATTGGTCGGAAATGTCCCAGTTTCCAATCGTCATCTTACCTTAAGCTCAACGCAATTGATGTCAAATGTCCAGCATGAGCTGGATACTCTAGGTAGTAAACCTTAGAGTTAGAGAAATTTGAAGCAAGGCAAAGACAAAGTAAGGATGTGATGTTGCAAACCCCAGAATTAACCTTATTTTTTATTAGCAGATTAAGAGTCGTGGATGAACAGGCTTCCAATAATCTGATGCCACAATCACACCAAGTAAAAGACAGGATTTTTGAGGGAGATCAAGCCCCAAAATCCCTAATTTTTGTTAAAATGACAAAAACGCGTTGTGCATGGATCATCTGGTAAGATAAGGTAAGGGTGGCCCCAAGACCGCCATAGAAACCCACGTGAGAGTAGGAATTGAGAGGGAGAGATAGGGAATTCTGAACAAAGTCAGAATTGCGCGGGCTTGACCTTAAAGGTCGCCCTTCTGGAGCCTTACCCAAACCATTGATTAGGTTTGCAAGAGCCTAATCAATAATTCAGGCGAGGCACAACCCATCACCCAAACCTGACAAACACCAAAAATTTTTAAACGAATTGACTCAGATCTGGAAAATCCAAATCAAATGAAATGCAACAAATGTATTAATCCATTCGTTACAATAGGCGTTGATCCAGGAGTTATCTCCAACATTACAGCAAATGTTTCAGGCATATTTCTTTGTAGGGGCAGGTTCCTGACTGAAGTTTTGTGCGTATTATCATTGGCTTTAGTTGTCTCCATCTGTGCAAAATCATACTTGTGATTTTTGAGCTCTCAATGCACTTCAACAATTGCGCCTTATCATCCTGAACATGGCATACGCATTCTCTGTCCACTTCACATTCAGTTTTTAAGATAGGAACTCTATTGGGACAGAGAGGGTGTTTGGCCGCTCTTCCTTTAAGAGAGAGAGTTCAGAGACCTGAAGTTCCTTGGTGATGGATTAAAAGTTTTACTTTTATTATAGAAAAGTCTTCGAAGGATAAAACCCTAAAGTGGTTAATCTAATTGATACTCTAACTTTATTTTTTTAGATGTAGGACAAAATAATTGATGGCAAAAAGAGAGATTAGCCTTTACTTTTTTAGAAACAAGAATATATCTCTGAGATCAGGGAGATATTCTTGAGATAAAATCTCTAATCATTTTCAAGCTGAGATCCATAATAAATAGCCATCCAGGATTCTGTGACATTCTGGTCACTTCTGGTGAACAGTATTTGATTGCCGCATAGATAAGGTTTGAACCCCAATATCTAGAGGTTTTAATCAAAAAACATCGATCGCATAAATCAGGGTTAAACCATAATATTGGGAGGACTTGAATTTAGCCAGGGATTATCTCTAACAATAGTTTTGACTTTATCTTTGGATTAGGTTCATATTATATCATCAGATGTACATATTTATTTCATTCAGGTCAGAATCTCAGCGTCTCCTTGATTATTCACTCTCCTCTTGCTTCAAGAAAATGTTCTTCACATAGAGATCAAAGTCACTTTTACAAATTGCTCAACCTCTTCTTCAGCTTTTGTCACCCATTTCTCCAATTCAGCGAGATTTTCCTGTGATGCCAAGTGTAGCACTTTTATTGAAAGTCTCTAGTTCTTTTAAAAGATTCTTAAGCTCATTCTTACATGACATTATTAATACTTTCTTTTATATAATTTGGTTTTTTGAAAATTCAACTACCCCTGTAGTGAGCACCATATTTTAACTTTTGAACTCTGGCTACTCTTAACAATGAGTACTAATTGTAAGCTTTTAGGTTTGTGGCTCACTTTGCTCTTTGTTAACTACATGGGTTTTGATATGTTTTTGTCTGAATTGTTGGATGTTTTTTAATAAGATAGGGTAGTAATAGTATGAAAATTATTACTCTAGTTGAGCTTTCTCAAAACCAGGTTGATTATTAAGTACAACGCTAAACTAGTGTTTGACTTCTAACCCTTGAAGGTATCTCTGGAATGGTAGGGAACTTCTCCCTCTGTCCCTTCTCTCTTCTTGCAGAGTCCGCGGAGATATTGATAGACATTAAAATAGACAAAGTATATCTTATCCTTAAACTCTAATTCTTAGAGTAAACCTTACAACAAATGAATGATAGTCTAAATTATAAAAAGTATTTGCACTAAATTTATCTGCTTTTACTAAAAATCAGGGAATTTATAGGGGATCCAGCGACCAACGCTTCTGTTGGCACCTCATTGGGAACGGCAGCATTGTCTGGTGAAGTATCCCTCTCAGGTTGCACCCACAAGGACCTTCCTCATCCGCCTAGTCATATTTCACCGCCAACCAGAGTTGTGTCCTCTTCTGGTTAATCAATAAAAAAGTCCGTATAATCTCAATAAATCTCAGCGGAGTCCCCTAATTAGTCTAGCAGCCTGCTTAGGTAATGGGACCTTTTCCTATCAACAGCAGGCTGCATTACCTAAAATGTAAACTGCAAGTTACTACCAGAAGCATTGTTGATGCTTCAGAATAAAACATAGATTCCTAAGTCAATTGGTGACAAACCCTTATTGACTAATATAATCAAATCACCAACTACTAAGTTGCAAATCAAACCATATAGTAAATGCAATGTTGAAGATCATTGTAGAAATCCAGCTTTTCCGTGCTTGCTGGTGATAACGCCGCTGGATCCCACAAAAATTTTGATAAAATTTAATTTATTTACACTAAGAAAAAATTTGGGGTTTTTTAATAGTTTTATTAGAAACGTGGGGCAAGAAAGAAAAAGTGATCCCCTAAATATCTGACCAATCCATATTTAAAAGGTATTACAGACAGAGGGAATTTACTAGTAAGTTTGGTACGGCTTGTTACCATCTGAATTAAGAAATATGACATAGTAGACTATCAAAGCTCAGAACACTCATTTTGCCTGGGCTGTATGATGGATGGGGAATTAACAGCTGACATTACATAACCATTTGGTAATGCATTAATTAGCTTCATTAATCCCCAAAAAAACCTTTTGCACCCTGGGGGACCCCCGCCACGCCTATAAAAGGGGGTGGTCCCCGCGTAGGTGCTTTGAAGGATCTGGTTGAGGCTGGGGGAGTACCGCCTGATAGATGCCCCATGAACTGTCATGTGTTCAGAGTAAACAACCTGCTCGATTTCTATGGTTGATGCCAATTATTAGTTAAAATTATGTTACCCCAATTTTTGGGGTTCCACTGAGAATTGACCAGGGTCTTTTGGTCAATTTTATGTTATTATTATTAGAATTGCACTTAGATGCATCAGAAACTTGTAAATGGCCGACATTTCTCCATTTCAGCTGATTTTGAACCAGGACATTCTTCCTTTGCAGTTGCGAGGGCAAATGTCTGACATCACTCCCATCAATAATGTTGGGGGAGAATAAAGCTGAAGGAAGCGGCCATATACTTGGTTGATGGTGATTCCTGTAGCTAGCGATTTTATAGAGTATTCATTGCCTATTTTGTAGGTGACAGTAAAGGGACCCTCCCAGATTGATCCAAGCTTACCGCTTCTAGGTGTGATGTGGTCATGGTAGTATAATACCATGTCAGACACTTGGAATGTAGGTAGGGGGTTCTGAGATCATTGGCTGCCTGCCCTTCTTTAGTCACTGTGTTTGCTAAATTATTCATTGCCCCAGATTAGAGTTGGATGATGCGCTGAGCTAATCTGCGCATGACTTTCTCAGGCTCCTCAACTATAGAGGAGAATACATCTTTAACTAAAAGAGCGGGTATTCTGGGTTCCTGCCCATACAAGACACAGAATGGGGACATTTTCAAAATCTGATGATAATGATCCGGTAAGCCATAAGGGCACTGGGTAAGTATTGATCCCAGTGAAGAGGATCAGAAGAAGCCATTTAGCATAGGATGAATAACAAAGTTCCATTGGCTCTCTCCACAGTCCCATTAGTAGAGGGATTGTACAGAGCTTAGAAAAGTTGTTTAGCCCTCATGGAGGTGGCCAAGCTTTTACTACTCTGGAGATGAAGTTTTTACCATTATTGCAGAGTAGTACTTGAGGAAAGCCATGTCTAGATAAAATATTTTGATGTAAAAAGGTGGATGTGGCCTTGAAGTTTGGGCAGGGCTAGCCACAGCTTCAACCTACTTAGTGAAGTGGTCAATAGCTACAAGGATAAATTAGTTGTAACTGGTCGTCTGTGGAAGGGGACTTACTACATCCAGGCTGATGGTATGGAACAGTTGATGAGGAGTAGTTTGTTGATACTGATACCTAGTCTTGAAACCAGATTGCTTCTTGCAAATAAGGCAGGCTTCCAAGACATCAACGATGGATTCCATCATTTCATCCCAATAAAACCGATCCTTAATACACTTATAAGTTTTCTTGGCCCCTTCATGACCTAGAGTGGAGTGAGCTTCTAGGATAGCAGGTACACGTTCTGAGGGCCGAAGATAAGGCAGCCATTTTGTCCCCTCCTGCTTATACAACTTCCCATTCTCCACTTTAGTGTTATGGGAGTGTTGAGCTAACATTTTCTGTACAGGCTCATCCTCATCTTACCAGTCATTGGGGGCCATTAAGAGGTCATGTAGCCTCTCTGCCTCACTATTATCCAAGTGAAGGACTGGTATTCAAGTCAGCCCATCAACATTCATGTGACGGGTTCCAGCACAGTGTTCAATCTTCATGTCATAAAGCTGGAGCTTTAGAGCCCAGCGAGCTAACCAGCCAGTAGGATCTTTCATGTTCTGTAACCATTTTAGGGATGCGTGGCCAGTAACCGCAGTGAAGGTAGTTCCATATAGGAAAGGGCGGTAGTGCTTTACAGCTAACAGAACAGCAATACTCTCCTTCTCCGTTACAATGTAGTTACGTTCAGCCTTGTACAGCGTCTTACTAAAATAGGATACATGATGATCTACCCCATTTCCATCTAGTTGGGCTAAAATGGCCCCAACGGCATAGTCCAAAGCGTTAGTGAATAGATGAAGGGTCTATTATAATCTGGGTGCCATAGGATCTGGCGTTGTTGCAGCATTTGTTTCAGCGTCTTAAAAGCAGCCTTCTGTTCTGCACCCAACTGAAAGGAGTGTTATTGGTTAATAGGCGGACAAGAGGCTCACTGAGTTGGGCAAACTTAGGGATGAAATGATGGTAACATCCCATCATCCCTAAAAACCTGAATATCCCTTAAATTTTTAGGGGAGGCATTTCTAAGATCGCTTCAACCTTATCTTGGATTGGTTTAATTCCCTTTTGTGAAATGTAATGGCCAAGGAAATTCATTCCCTTTAAAAGAAAGTAAACTTTGAAGATTTTAATTTGATATTCGATTTTCATAGTCATTGAAACACCTCCTTCAGTTAATCATGATGCTCGTTAAAAGTTTTTGAAAATACTGTGATGTCATTGAGGTAAACGATGACGCAACTTAAATTCAAGTCCTTCATGATATGATCCATCGCCCGCTGGAAAGTTGCAAGTGCGTTGCATAACCCTTGAGGTAATTGGGTTGGTTGGAAGAGACCCTTGCTACAAATGAGAGCACATTTCTCCTGGTATTCAGGGGTGAGATCCGTTTGCCAATAGTCTCTAGATAAGTCCATGGCAGAAAAGAAATTAAATCTAGAGAGTGGGGCCAAGGTGTCATCAATGTGAGGGAGAGGATAGCTATCCTTTTTTGTGAGGTTATTTAACTTGCGGTAGTCCATGACTATCCAATGACCTCCATTTTTCTTTTTTATTAGCAAGAGAGAGGAAGACCAATGACTTTGTGAAGGAACTAGCAATCCAGCGTCTAGTAACTTCTGAAGCTCTTTCCTCATTTTCTGTTCTTCCACATTTGATTTGTGGTAATGTTTTGACTTAATAGGATGGGCATCACCCACATCAATGTAGTGGCATCAGCCCTTCATGTGGCCATAGTCATTATCTAATTTGGAGAATATATGGCTATAGTCGTCGAGGAGAGTGTGAACTTTTTCCAGCTCATCTGGGGTCAGCTCATCCAAGATATGGACGTTGTGTAAGTTACATACCAGGTACCCGTTGGCAGGCCCATATCCTTCATGGAACCAATGGAGTGAATTTGTTCAATGTCCTCCACAGGAACTAGCAAGCCTCGGCCAAACTCCTAGTGTTTTTTACAACTAAGTCCTTTGAGATGAGGTTCCCCAACAGCAAAGTAATGGGCCTCTGGTAGGCCGGGTCAAGAATGCCAGGCAATACCCAAGGCTCCAAGGGACTAACATCCTCAATACTTATGAGGTGTAACAACCAGTGGTGTGGGATTTGAACCAGGATTTTTGTGTCAACCCTAGTTGTTCACCAGGCTTAATCAAGACCTCATCTGAAGCATAGAAAGGGATACCTTCTCTAGCATCCACTGAATTGGGCAATTTCTTTGTGTTGCGCCCCAAAGTGGAATAAGGTAGAGTTATAGCTGCGAAGGGGTATTGTTAATTATTGGCAGTAGGGCTCAATGCCGCTGAGTTGGTTTTTCACAGGGTATGAGCCACTGAGCAACCAAATTGGATGATATGAGGATCGCCAACTTTATAATAAACTTAATAAAATATGTATGGAGCTATCGCCCCTTATTTTCACCTTTATTATAATATAATCGCAAAGTTTTATCTGCGCTCTTCCTTCTTGTAAAGACCTCAAAAACCTTTTATTTTCGATTAGACTCTTTATACCTTGTTTCCCCATATGGATGCGTCCTCAGCTTGGTACTCTTCTATTCTGCTTCCCTTTTCAAATTACTCTCATTTGTATCAAATCTTGGCATAAATCCTCCCAATTTGCCAAATGCCTCATTTAGAAGCGCTTAAATCCCCAGTACCAGTTCAATTATAGCAGATTCCATTCATTCCGCCATATTGAATTAGGGCTTATTGTCCAGTCATATTAGAATCGCGACATCACCCCTTCCTTGACTGGACAATAAGTTCTTACTGTTTGTATGCTCAAAGGAACTTTGTGTGGACTCAGTTAATAACCTAACCCCCAACAGGTTCCTTAATTGTGTAGACATCTATTCGAGTCTTCTCTTTAATCTCAAATGGGCTGACCCAAATGTCAGAGAGCTTATTTTTTTTGTCCAACTCCATGCTGATCATGGAATAAAATGTAATCCCCTAAAGCAAACAATGGAAGACTGCACTGGCGCTTCTGGTCAGCTGCCTGGTCACAGATTTTCTTTGCTAGACTGGTGGAGTAGACTTCCTTTTGCAACTTGATCAAAGTATCCACGAGTTGATTTAGATATCGCTGAGGATTCACCCCACCAGTGTCCTCTACACACGAATATAGCAAGGCAGGCAGAGCCAGATGTTGATCATACAGCAGTTGAGATGGGCTCTTACCAGTGGCCGAATGATAGCTGATATTATATGTGAATACCGCTGTGGGTAGGAGGGCGCTTTATTCTGAGGGTCAATCATTTACCAATTTTATGGAGGATGTTCACCAGTGTTCCGTAAACCCGCTTCACCATTACATTAGATTCCAGATGATATGGGGTGGTCAAAACCCCACATATCGCCGTGAACTCATTTAACTTTGGCAAAATATGCAAAGTGAAGTTGGTTCCGTTATCCATCAAAATGAACTGTGGGCAGCCATGCCGCTGTATAATGCACTCCATAATGAACTTGCCAGTGGTGACCTCACCCAAGTCGCTAATAGCCCTGGCTTCCACCCATTGGGTCAAGTGATTAATAGTGACAATTATATACTTGGATCTGTCTGGCACTATCTGGCAGAGGTCCCACTACATCAATGGAAACGGTGTGCCAAGCAAACTGGGGCTTCACTAGTTGGTAGGTGGTTTTCTTGCAGAAAGGTTTTTCTACTTGACACTGATGACAACAACTAATTGTTTCCAATATATCATAATGCATGCTCTCCCAGTAGTATCAGGATCGCAACATCTCCAGTGTTTTCCACAACCCTCCGTGGCCTACAGCCCAATGAGCATCCATAATTATTGCAGGTCGGGCCAAAGACTTAGGGAAACTTAACATCTGGTCGCCAATCTGCTTATATAGTTCTCCTTCATGTAGAAAGGTATCCGCCCTAAGTCCGTCTAGTTCCTTGATCACATATGGCGGCTCATCCTGGTATTTATTTACCACCATTTTCTCATACATTATGTCAGCTAGATCCGCTGTGATTGCGACTATCAGCAGCCTAGAGAGACAATCTACATTTTGGTGTTTCACTCCTAGTTGATGCAAAATCTCAAAATCATATGCTTGCAGCTTTAACGCCCAATGTGTGAGCCATCCCTCCGGTTCACAAAGATTCTGTAGCCAGCGCAAGGAAGCGTGATCCATCACTACTTGAAACCTCACACCATGAAGATATACTCAAAACTGTTTTATAAGCGTAAATTACTGCTAAACATTCTTGCTCAGTAACGGTGTAGTTCCATTTGTGACAGTTCAAACTTTGACTACAGAAGGCAACAGGATGCTCCACATCATCATCGTTCTTCTGAGATAATACTGCCCCTATAGCGGAGAGTGAGGCATCCATTTGCACTATGAACATCTTATCAAAGTTGGGGTATTGCAAAATGGGTGCGCTTGCTAACGCGGTATGCAATACATCAAAAGCATTCTGGCATCATTCCGTCCAATTGAAAGAAGCGTTTTTCTTTAATAGCTCAAAAAGAGGGGCCCTGATGCAGCTGAAATTGGGAATGAACTGTTGGTAATACCAACCATTCCCAGAAACACTTGAATGTCCCGCTTATTCACTGGCAAGTCATCTTGCTTATTGCTTCCACTTTAGCTGGCTGTGGTTTAAGCCCATGTGAATCCACAACAAACCCAAGGTGTTCTAATTGCTCCTTAAAGAAATGGCACTTTCAAGGCTTAATTTTGATATTAGTGGTGGCGAGGCGCTGAAACACTTGCTCCAAGTGATCTAGGTGCTCTGTAAATGTCAGCGAAAACACATTGATATTGTCAAGGTAAACTAAGATGTAGGACAGCTTTAAATCACCTAAAATCATATCCATGGCACGCTGGAACGTAGCTGGAGTGTTACACAACCCTTGCGGCATGCGCCTCATCTGGAAAAATCCTCTCAAGGTGATTATTGCACATCTCTCTCCCGTTCCATTAATGGCAATTCAATCTGCCAATACCCCGAGATTAAATCCATGGCAGAAAAATAGCTCGCCCCGCCCAATTGTACTAATGCATCATCAATCCATGGAAGAGGGTAAGAATCCTTCTTTGTTACATTATTGACTTTACTATAGTCAATAACCACTCAGTTTGTGCCATCCTTCTTTTTTATGATGAGCACAGGTGACGCCCATGGACTGTTTGATGGCTCTAGCATTCCTTGCTCAATAAGTTTATCTACTTCATTGGAGACAACTTCTTCCACTGCTTTTGAACATATAATAGGTTGTGAATGAATGGGAGGGTGATCCCCTGTATTTATCGTACCACCCCTTGAGTGCACCCCAGATCATGATTGTCATTTGCATAAAATATCCCGATACTTTTCAAATAACGCTATAGCCTTATCTTGTTGTTCCACCAATAATCCCGTGAGTGCTTCCCGCGGAATCACAGTCAGTACACCAAACAAGAAGCGATCTGGTAGTCTGAGATCTTCCCATGAGCCAAAGTCATAGATATAATGAACTTCCCCAATAGGGATGAAGTGTAGGTAGGCCACCACTTGGTGCCACCTGATTGTTATTGTCTCCTTCTGTAGGTTCGCGAGCAGCACCTTATCCTCCTCATTCCCAGGAAAAAATAACCTCGGAGCCATGTGTGGTTCAAGCCGCGAGTGCTGATGAGGCGCCAGGATTTCTCCATAAAGCCCCTTGGGGACTTCAATTTCGAGCCCAGTCCCTATTATGCCCTGGTGTCCAGATGGTAAGCTTAAAGGGCGCGTTGCTCAAAGTGGAATACCTTTATACTCATATATCTGGTTAAGGAGGATCTTTATCTGCTAACTCAGTCACTGGTAGTGAACAGGGATCACTCCATCACTGTATGCTAGATTGATCTGACCAGAGTGGACTGGATCCATTGGGATTCCACCAGAGGAAAAATATACTGGAATCTGTTGGCCAAACATAGTAAGGGTTTCTTCCGCCATATCTATCACAACGTCAAGTTTCCTCATGAAAGCCGCGCCAATTAGCATATTGTAGTGACTATTTGGCAAAACCACCGCTGGAGCAGACACCTGGACTGGCCTGAATCATAGAGGCAACGCGCTATATGCTCCTTCCGACACAGTGCTGTGCATTTCCATGGTCCCATACACTACTTGATGGTCCACATCTGGTTTCAACATAAGTTTAGCCACCACCCGAGTGGAGACTATGTTCACAGGTGCTCCCATGTCTATGATAGCGCAGATTTTTGTGTTTTGAACAAATATGTCACAATAAGTACATTTCAAGTAAGAAGAATCATTGGTGCTTATTACTTGTATGTTTGAGGGCTTTTGCTACTCAAAAAGGAAGAAATGCCCTTGCTAACTTGAGGATATTCTCTAGCGATTTTCTCTACCAGAATGGCTATGCTAACCCCTACTAAAGGAGCGATGTTTGATGAAGGATCCGAGTTGCTAATGTTAATCTGTTCCAAGATCTGCCACGCGTATGGCTTCTGCACATCCTGGCGAAGCTCGTCCAGATGGGGTGAGCTTTTACTCATAAAAGCAGAAGCAGGGGTATCCAATGATAGCTGCTGGTATAACAAATCTTTCAATTGAGAGTTAATTTCTACCCAAAAAGATGTTTGGGGATTGTTGGGAACAAGTGAATTGGACTTAGCAGAGATAGAGCGTCCCGTCTCTACTCCACTCAAGATTTTCCCAGCTCGATTATCTTAGTTGGCATTGCATACACATGTGGTTGACTAGGGCAATTGGCTGCACAATGCCCTCTTTGTCCACATTGGAAGCAAGTGTTCATAAAAGGTGTGCGTCTATAGTTTGGGGCAGAGGAACCAGGCCAATTATTGCTGGTAAGGTTCCAAGGTCGTGGACAAACTGGGGAAGCATACCTGGGCTGGACAGGGTATATTGACTCATAGGAGGGATGAATACATTCCAGCAGCTGATAACCCAGTTGCTGCGACCTATATCCTGCAAGGGTTGGAGCGGGGGCAACAGCAATTTTTTGGGCTATGTTGGGGGCGTTGTTCATGGTGGAGAGCTGATGTAAGGTGTTCATGATCTGAATAAGTCTGGTATCCTCATCCAACACATGAGACATAGCGTTATATAGTTCCCAGTATGGTTTGACAGCTGCTGTCATCACTATACTTACATCTTCAGTGGTTAAAATATTGGCCCCAAGCAGAACATGTGCTTTTTGCCAAAAACTACTCAGAGAATTCTGATAGAGTTTCGGTGTGGTCAAACTGTATAGTCATAAAGTCAGCTTTTTGTTGACACATCTTGGTAGCACCCCCAAACAGCTGGATGACAATTGCTTTTACTTGTGCGTAAGATACTGAGCTGTTGGTAAGATAGCAGGTCACCTGATCAGCGCTTTCCACATCTAAAGCGGACAGCAACATTTTCACTTTTTGTCAATTGGTAGCTCCTTCCACAGCGAGTTCAAACCGCTTGAAGTAACCATTTAGGTTCCCATCATGGCTGAAAGAAGGTAGTTTCTCAATATGAACAAATTTGCTTTGCTCTGGATCCCTGCTGCAAGGGGCAGGCGAACTGTTGTCAGAGCGACTATGGGAACCATTCCTTGGTGCGTTATCATACAGCCAGCCAGATGGACTCGAACTTGTCAAAAAGGAATTGGGAGAGGTGGTGTCACATGGGGGTTCACTGTACCATTCAATGGATATTCATTTGCTGATCCATAACATTCTTCCCCCAAGTTACCACTAGCTACCCCATTCCCCACGGCTCCGGTATGCTCTGCAAACTGTTCATTGATCAACTGTATTTCCTGTTGCAGCATTTCATATTGTTGTTGAAATTTCTGGCAGACTCCTTTTCTTTGTTCAGTTGCTGTTCCACAGCTTGTACTGCAAAAGAACTTTTTGATTATATTCTGTGAGCGGGTTTGCTGTCAGAATGGAGGAGGACTCATCATTGTAGAGTAATTCCTTTCTGGTTTTTCCAACTATAGTTACTTAGTGGGTCTCCTTTAGTGAGCACCACTGTTAATTCTCAGCGGTAGGTCTCGATGCCACTGAGTTGGTTTTCACAGGGTATGAGCCACTGAGCAACCAAATCAGACAATATGAGGATCGCTGACTTTATAATTAACTTAATAAAATATGTTTGGAGCTATCACCCCTTATTTTCACCTTTATTATAATAAAATCGCAGAGTTTTATCCGCGCTCTTCCTTCTTGTAAAAACCTCTAAAACATTTTATCTTCCATTAGACTCTTTATACCTTGGTTCCCCATCCAGATGCATCCTTGGCTTGGTACTCTTCTATTCTGCTTCCCTTTTCAAATTACTCTCATTTATATTGAATCTTGGCATAAATTCTCCTGATTTGCTAAATGCCTCATTTGGAAGCGCTTAAATTCCCAGTACCAGTTCAATTCCAGCGGATTCCATTCATTCCGCCATATTGATTTAGGGCTTATTATCCAGTTATATTAGAATCGCGACAGGTATTCAACCAGACAAGAGTATTCATGCTTGCTGGGTTCTTTATTAGATAAGACTAATGGAACTTCATAGTTGAGTAATGAGAGGAAACCTTGCTTCATGTTAATTATTCCCTCGTACTCAATCATAAACTGAGTGCCAATGAGCATATCATATGCATTGTTGTCCAAAGCCACAGCAGGGGCTGATAAAATATGTTTCTCAATTCGAATGGGAAGGGAAGAGTATGCCCCAATAGCACAAGTATTTATTTGGGCCAGCAGTACCAAATTCTTGCGTGTACTCTAAGTCAGGTGTGAGCTTTATCTTTTTGATAAGCTTAGTGGAGATTACGTTGTCTGGGGAGCCAGTTTCCAGGATGGCCAGTATTTGGACCTTTTGAATGACCAGTTCAACCTTAGTGAGCGTTCCTCCAAAGTTAGGTGACAAAGCTAAGACCTTCTTGAGCCGGAAGGTAGAAGTTAGCTCTTTAGCAGTCTCAGGGTTTTTATCTATTATGGATTTTTGGGATAAACCCGCTGAAGAGGGCAAATTAAGCCAGCTAAGAATTTGTCACCATCGCTAGCAGTTTCAATAACTTTTGGACACCATAGAATTTGGCTGATGTATGCTTCCTCAGGTATGGTAGTCTCGTCTACTCCCCCAGCGTTCAAATGATCAGGCACTTCTATTTCTGTAGAGGCTCACAATATTTAGTAACCAACATTATCATAACCCCCCTCAGATTCCTCCCCAAGGGTATTCTCACAATGGGCAAGGCCGCGATGGAGGTAGGGGAGATGGCCACAGAATATTGGTTTGCCTTAGGGGCCACTTCTACCAGCTTGGCTGGAAGGGAAGGCACAGAGGCTTTGGGGTGCTTGTGCGAGAGTATGGTATTAGCTACCTTACAAGGCGCTGAATCATCAGAAGGCTTGATATCCTTTTTAAGTCTCATTGAGAGAGCAGGTTTCACAGGAAATATAGGCACAGGTGGCTTACTCTCAGCTGTTCAACAGGTAGAAACTCCTCAATGATTAGAGCTGAAGGGTTCACCTTAGCTTTATCTATTGTGGTACATAAATGGAATTTGGCCACATCTAAGAAACTTCTTTGATGTTGTGAATGGCTTTAAAGTAGCGTTTTACAGAGATGATATGCCTAGCTAGAGAGGGCTGAGAAGCTAACCCAGTTAATAGGGCGGTGATAGCATTATCAAGGGTGAGCATGTTAGAGGTTGATAACCTTTGCGCAGCAAGTTAAAAGCGTTCAGCAAAGGCAATGGGCAATTCACCCTCATACATGCTAAGGTGCATAAAGGCCTGTTTTTCCCTGTGTAGACTCTGCTTGGATCCGAATTCAGCTAAAAAAGCCTCATTCACCTCTTCCCAGGTGTACAAGGGGTTCATGTAAGGAACCATCATCTCTTGAGCTAGGCGGCTTAAACAAGGAAGGATGTAATGCACTTTTTGCTTGTCCGTTATACCATCCTGGCAGCTTCATAAATTACAAAAAAAGTAGCAATATTCCCTTCTCCAGGGATGTACTTGTCTTTAATACATGGTTTTAGAGGGAGCTCTCAAGTTTATTGAGTCAGGATAGAGCGCTTGTTAGTTGTTTTTCCAGAGCAACTAAACAGGATTCCATGTGAAGAGGAAAAGTGGGAGGGTTACTCATGGTTGAAACCTCCATTGTTGATTATTTTTTCAGTCTGCAGGTATCCCCTGTAGTGAGCACCAATTTGTAGGAATACAGCTTTTCTGTGCTCGCTGGCACTAACGCCGCTGGATCCCACAAAAGTTTTGATAAAATTTAATAAATTTACACTAAGAAAAAACTTGGGGTTTTTTAATAGTTTTATTAGTAATGCAGGTCAAGATGAAAAAGTGATCCCTAAGTATCCGACCAATCCATATTTAAACATTATTGCAGGTTGGAGGGAATTTGATAGTAAGTTTGGTATGGCTTGTTACCATCCAAATTAGGAAATATGACATAGTAGCCTATTGAAGCTTGGAACACTTGCTTCGCCTGGGCTGTATGACGGATGGGGAATTACCGCTGGCATTACATACCTGTGCAGTAATGCTTTAATTTCAGCCAATCCCCATTTGCGAAATCTTTTTCACCCTGGGGGACCCCCGCCACGCCTATAAAAGGGGGTGGTCCCTGCGTAGGTGCTTTGAAGGATCTAGTTGAAGCTGAAGGAGTACCACCTTATAGTTGCCCCACATTCTGTTGTGTGGTCAGAGTAATCCAACTTCTAAATTTTATAGTTGCTGCCAGATTATTATTTGAAATTGTGTTACCCCAATTTTTTGGGGTTCCACCAAAAATTGACTAGGGTCTTTTAGTTGATTTTATCATTATTATTATTATTATCACATTTAGATGCATTGGAAACTTGTAGATGGCTGACGTTTCCCCATTTTGGCTGATTTTGACCCAGGACATTCTTCCTTTGCAGTTGCGAGGGCAAATGTCTGACAATCACCTCCAATGAAACTTCAGTAATTTGGTGGGAATAAAATCAAGCGGATTTGCTAATGTTCATCAAGGGGTTTCCCCCAAACAATAGTTATCATCTAGGATGATAACTCCAATATCTACTAAAGGATCTAATTCCCTAGTTTTTAACAGATTTACAATCTGATCCAGTAAGATAATGTGGTCATATCAAAAATCATAATAGGTGCAAGGGTGAGTTTGTGTACATTTGGCCATTGGGGAAAATTGCCTTGAGTGTCTACTTTTGACATAAGGATTAGTAACTCTCGTCCATCCTTAAGAGACAACGTCAAGGTGTTATCTTTCAATTTGGTTCTGATATCAAACTCATGCCATGACTCCACTCCCAATATAATTGAGTAAAGAAGATTTTGGCTGCCAAAAAGCTATCAGCCAAGTGGTAATTGTTTACTTGATAATCAACCACCCCCTGGACCTTCAGTGTGTGAATACCCTGGGAGGCACCTGTCCTAACCATAACACCCAGTAAGTAGCCTAACTCAAGGTAGACATTTAGGTCCAAGTCTATCATTCTCAGAGGTTCTAGTATCCACCAAAATAGTTGTGCTAAATTTCACTGAAGAGGAGGAAAGTGTAGCAAAAATCAGGAAAGAACCAAAATAATCTTTATTAATAACAGATAATGCCAACAGATCACCTGAGGGTTCCTCCTTAAACTTAATCTTACCTCAGGATGGGGTTTCCCATCAAAAAAGGGTGAAGGTAGTTTGCAACCCTTACCACTGAGGATACATCCCCAAAGTATCATCTGCAGCAGCACATTGACCCACATTTGGAGAATTAACGCTTGTTCAACTTTCTCAGTTTTTTGAATGATCTTGGGAGACAAGAGCAGGTTCTCAAGAATGATGTGATACACTGGAATCATTGAGATATTGGACCCACAAGAGCTTCCATTCAACTCATTTTCACTTATTAACTTCAGTAAGAAAACGCGTTTTTGGGTTTCAATGACACCATGCCCAATCTGATAGC
The DNA here is from genome assembly GCA_022478985.1 of Massospora cicadina. Classification (NCBI taxonomy): domain Eukaryota; kingdom Fungi; phylum Entomophthoromycota; class Entomophthoromycetes; order Entomophthorales; family Entomophthoraceae; genus Massospora; species Massospora cicadina. Next base: position 22,113 of record JAKSZP010007148.1, on the reverse strand, counting down.
CAACTGATCATCACTATGCAATAACATCACAGCTGACCCCCTATATATGGTTCAGTGGTTTACCCAGAAATGAGTTTTGGAAGGGAAACCATATCAGATGAATTTTTTATTTTTGGTTGGGTTAGGATCAACAAACCCATCAAATTCCCCCAAAATGAGGAAAGGAGCATTGATGAGCCCTGACCTATTCAAAAAAGAATCCTCTTTTTTGGGCGCCATATTTATAGGGGCCTCTGAAGGTGACATTATTGCAGCCAAATTAACTGAAACATTTAATGAAGTCTTAGGGCTAGAGCCCCTGCCACTATTAGTTTCTCTAAAACTGAAGGAATGGAAGGATAAGACTACTCCCATTTCAAAGGCGCATTTGAGTTTCCAGGGCCATTATTTATTAAGGCCTCCCCAGGCTAAACAATGATGGCCCAATTACCTGATTTCTTTTCAGTTGGGGTGGGGAAATCACCCCGAGTAGCTTCAATCAGATGATTAAAGTTGGCAGGGAGCCTGCCATACTGGGTTGTTCCTCACAGGAGTATCCACCAACAAATAATAGGATGATGTTTTAACTATATGTGACCAAGGCAGAATTTGGGCACATTTGCAAAACCTTGTTAAATAAGCTCCAAATGGTGGCCATTCTGACGCACAGCAAAGAACTCATAGAGGGTTCAGAAGGACAACCCGTATGGCTGATGCTCCTCTAGGAAACATTTTAAGCCTTCCACCAATTTCCATAAATGTAAATGTGCATGGAACATTGAGAAATCTTAGTCAGATGCACCAGGGGCATCCAATACAGCAGATCTGCCCTTGAGGGGGAGACAGGAACAGTATAAATTATATTGAAAGAAGCTTCCAAAGCGATGGAAGCAAGCGCCTTTTGTATTTTAGAGTATACTTCTGGGGTAAGCCTCAGACTCACACCAACAGGATCCTGAAAGGTCTGAGACCACCAGGTATGAGCAGGAAGGGTGGGAACCCCAGTTAACCTTAGAAAGACTAATGATGAGACGCACTACTAATAAACCAAGCGGAAACACTGGGGTGAGCAGCATAGAGACCATGAAAAACAGCTGACGCACCCAGTTAATGCTCTGAGAGAGCCCCAAAAAGATTATTCTCTTTCACATCAAGTAAAAAGGTTGGTTGAATAATGTCAGGAGAGTGTCTATAATGCTCCAGTTCCCTGGGAGGTTGTAGGGAAGACCCACCACACAACATGTTAACAAATAGATAACAATAGAGGAAAAAAAGGCATCAAAGAGAAGTATAGTGCCCAAAGGCCCCAGGGTGAGGGCAGAAAAACTGCATTATCTGACTCTTTTGGAGGTCATCAAAGGGTAAAAAACATATATACATAATTGAAAAATGAACAGGTTTATTTTAATTAAGTTAACCAACAAAGAAAATTGGTCTCAAAATTATTATGATACAACTAGCCAATTTATCTGTGCTTCATTATGATGTCTATAAAATTTCAGATTTTCGATTTATTAATTTATATTTTAAACTATAGATAAACAAAACCACTCAGCCAAATCTAATTGCTCAATTGAATCAACCAAAAACCACCAACCACTCAGGTAAACCTAACTGAACTTCAATAAAACAACCAATAACTAATCATCCCTCAAAACTAAACTATGTCCTATTGATTTGACCAAAAGCCACTAACCACTCAGCCAAACAAAACAAACCTATCAAATCAATCAAATAACTCCAAACTGCCACCCAAAACATCTCTCTATATTTAAAATCATTTGTGTACATGACATCTTTCAAACTACTAAGTCAACTTCTAATTAACTTGCTGAAAGTATTTTATTAATTATGTGAACCAGATTAGTCAGGTTTTTAAAATATACAAGCTTAACATCCAGATACCCGTGCTTCACTACAGTATATAAAGTTTATCAGATGATAAGCTCACATTGTAGCCTATAGGCTGTGCCAGCACTACTATTGAGCCATTTGGACTAACAGCTTCTCTGTTGCCCTTATGGTTAGTGAGCTGATTATCCTAATTACTTAATTTACTTAAAACTCTAATACTGATTTTTGTTTAGTTTCAGGTGAGCAATTTGGTGAATTTGATAATATTAGCCAATTCTCACCCACTCGCCCAAATAGATTGAACCCATAAGGCTTAATAATTTCTGATTTGATCTCATTTGAAAATACTCACTCACTCACCCAAATAGATTGAACCTATCAGACTCAAAGGTTTCAGATGTCAGTAAGTCAGTACGTCAGTGAATGTGTTTTATTAAGTATATTAGTGGAATCTTCATCCATCAGGTGAGGCACTGTACCCATCTGAACCAATAGATGCAACTTTCCATCCATTGTTGTACTGTAGCTTGAGTAAGTCCACACCCAAGTGATTGACTGAAGCTGTATTTTACCCAATTTAGCAATATTATGAACCAAACTGGACTTGAAGCCCCATTCTACAAAAAAGTATAGTTCCATCATAATCATTGATATAGAGGGTTCATTTTAATGCTGCAGATGTAATGCTCATCTGAACATCATGTGCACCCCAGAACCAACTTGGGCATATCTTGCTTTACCCAGCATTGTTCCAGGGTGTGCTTCAGTCCTATCAGGCCTGAAAACTTTATACTCTTGGCCTCATCACGCTCAGCCTTATTTTTACAGTCTGTACTCACAATGATGTCATTCATCCATGACATTGGTGGTGGACCAACTAGGTGGAGTGTTTCATTATAATAATATAAATCTTTAGTATTAAGTTTGTCATCATTGGATGCCGTTCCCATTAGGGTGCCAACTGATGAGTTGGGCAATGGATTATCTATTTTTACCCTTGTTATTTTAATAAATATGGACAATCTTGGAAGTTAGATATTTAGATAGTAATACAATTTCATTGTTCTCTTGTGGAAGATTTTGAGAGATTTTTTTTCTTATCTAATTGGTTTAGTGCTAAAACTTTTGTGTAAGAGTTGAAGAAATAATTTCCTTTATCTAATTAGTTCTCAAGTACTTTTGTGTAAGACAGGAGGAATAGTTTCCCTTGTCCAGATTGCTGTCAAGTTACTATAAGAAAGGTTGGAAGTATCTTTCTATAGAAGAATACATAGGCAAGATTAGTACACTGGTCTTAAGGAAACTTAATTGAATAGTTATCTTCAAATTACTATTACTGTACCCTATATTTAATAAACTCAATTAAGAACAGACTTGTGAAGTAATCCCAAAAAAGTTTATAGGGGAAATTACACCTGTTATACCAGTTTTAACTAGATCTCTTAAATCTAAATAGATATATTTGGTCTTTTATATATAATGCTCTGTAGACTCAGCAAAAAATATGGGTTTAATTTAGGAGTAGGTTGTAGGGTTGGTAATACAAATTAGGAAGGATAGCAGCTACCCTTCTCTCATCTAGGGTATATCCTATATCATTAATCTGAGTGAGAGGTGTCAGACATTTGCCCTCCCAGCTTCAAGATACGAATGTTGTGGGTCAAAATTGGCTAAAATGGGGAAATGTTGGACATTTACAAGTCTGCAATATTGATATGATTGACTTTAAATGAAAATAATAAAAAAACTTGGCCAAAAGTCCCTGGCTAATTCTTGGTGGAACCCTGCGAATTGGGGAAACACTTCTCCAAAAACCAACCGGGATATTATCTCAAAATCAAAGAATTGGATTCCTCCAACCATGCGGCCTATTCTGGGACATCCATCAAATGGTTTTCCCCCAGCCACATCTAGTGTGATTACAACACCTAAGCAGGGACCACCCCCTTTTGTAGGCTTTGTGGAGGTCTCCCAAGGTGCAATAATTTTAGTCAATGGGGATTGGCTGAAATTTATCAAATCATTACCCCACAGGTACGTCTTGCCCCAAAAATAATTCTCCATATATCATTAGCCAAAGGAAGAAAGTTTTCAGGCTTTGATAGGCTAAATTCCCATATTTCCTAGTTTGGATTAGTCTAAGATATTCAGAAGTTATCATTGAATTTCCCTTAACCCTTGATAAAGTTAAATACTAAATGATCTGATATCAAGAGGATTCGTCCTTTCTATCACCTCGCCTACCCTAATAAAACTATAAAACCTAACTTTAGTATTAACTTATAAAGTTTTGTTATTTTATCTAGTGGTGAAAATCCTCCTATAAGTCACTTTGGCATTGAAAAGTTAATTTCTCCTGCAAATTGTTTAAATCTGGGGCAAATCTGCACCAAGTGAGCATACACCTTTTCCCAACCCAACAAGTGATGCTCACTACAGGGGTAGTAGACCACAAAAAATTCTCTTAAAATGGAGGCTGATGGGGAATTGACCCTTCTAGCCTCCCCGCTGTTTATGAACCAAAAATATTTGTAATAGAACAACAGCTTGCAAATGTTCTAGCTAGACTTAAAAAGCTTGAAAAGCACCCTTTTCCTGGGGCCCCTCCAGTGATTCAAAAACCCCCTTTTCGAGAAAAGTTTACCCCAGGTGAGGGTAGCATTGCCTCTTTCCTCTATGTTTATGAATCAGTTATGGAAGGAACCCCAATGAGATAAAATTAAGTACCTCCTCCCTTGCTTGAGTTGCTTGGCCTAAGAGATAATGGCTTTATAATATGGCTACACTCACACCTGGGCGGAGGTAAAGGAAGCTCTTATGGAAGAATTTTGTTCAATCCAAAGTTTACATCAGAGGAAACAGGCCTTCATGTGCCTTAGCATGCAGAAAGGAGAATCAATCTCCTCTTTTGTTAATGTTTCTATAGGGAAGCTCAGCTACTATTACTCATGAAAATGCTACCCCTTGATGATGCCCTTGCAGCCATTCTAACTGGCTTAGCTTCTCACCCTCCTATAGCCAAGCATCTTATCTCCATTAAATGTCACTTTCATACTATCCATGATATTAATGAGGCACTGCCGGAAGTGGTAAATATTTATAAATGTTTATTCTACTTCAGGTGTTGGGTCAAACCCTCAGGTTCTGACCATTGAAGATTAATCAACTGTAGCCCTGCCACAGGAGGTTATGATGAGCCTTATGGGCCACCCTATGCTGGTTACTACTCTGGGCCCAGAACCTGTGGCGCAGCTGAAACCTGATATTCCTCCACCCAACCAACCTGAGGCTTTTGAGCCTGTAAGTCAGAGTGCACCATCAACAATAGGGCAGCACTCCCTGCCCCCACCTTGCCACCAAGACCTTCTTTTGTCAGCCAAAGAACCTCCCCATGTGGCTCCTAAGACTAAACCCCTTCTTGTGTGCCAGTCACACCCATTGACAATAGTTTAAATGCACAGATCACCAAAGCTAAACCGCTTGTTTCAAAAACGCCTCCATCAGCTGATCAATCAAAATATAGCGTGATTAAAGCATCCACCTCCATGACGTTATCTCCTCCAACTTCTCATCTGAAGGGTACTTCTCTTCCATTGGCCCCAAAAGTTGGTGCAGCTACAATGCTCCCTTCAAAAAGCAAAAGGGTAGATCAGCGCCAAAAAGCCCACACCTGTGAGGAGATAATGCCAGTTCTACAGCCCCCTCTTAGTAACTTGTTGAGGTGCAATGACAATCCCTCTGATGATGAGTCTGAAGGGGGTGGTAAAGACGCAGGCTATTATGTTTTGGGAGCCCCAATGGAAGTGCAGGTTCCAGATAGGCTGAGTCCTGAAAGAATTGATATAGCCATAATATCTTGACGCACCTATCTCAAACATTTGTTGAGGTTTTCAGAGGTGATTGATACCGCTTGTGATTCTGACCAGCTTATTGGGACCATGATCCAATCTATCCAGCAGGTTCATACCTTCCAATATATTATAGATAAATATCCCGCGATGGCTCAACGCTTTACCACCACTTTCCAATTGAAGAAGGTTCTCGCCATTCCCCCTACATTTGGTAGCACAATAACCAAAGTAGAGGTGGTCATTAATAAGGTGCAAGTCCTAGCTAACCTTGACACAGGTGCTCCAGTGAATGTAGTTTTTAAAGATCATCAAGAAAATTAAGTTGGCGCCTGACCTGGACTATTTTCAAGAGTTTGGGACCGTGGGGCCCAACAACACACGAGTTATTGAGGCCTACTCTTCTCTACATATACAAATTGGGAAATTCATACTTGCTTCCCCACTGTGGCATTGGAAAATAACGCATATGACCTACTCATTGGTACTCAATTCATGATTGAGTACGATGAAATAATTAATGTGAAACAGGAATTTTTCTCCCTTTTAAATTATGAAGTTCCCTTAGTCTTCACCAACAATGAGCTCAAGAAAAAAGAATACATCTGCATGTTGAGTATCCTACCTCCGCCATCACTCTTACGTATACCACGTCAGGCAGTAACACAAAAAAGCCACCTGACTCCGTGGATGATGCATAGGGAATTCCCTTGTATGCGTCAGAAGAGGTAGTAGTCAAAGCAGGTGAACAAAAGGTGATAGACACCAAAATTACAGTGCAAATCCCCCACAACTGCCTTCTACACCTAACAAGCATTGATGGAATAAGTCCTTTGGAACCTTGGGTGTTGCCAGGTATCCTAGACTCCACCTACCAGCGACCAATAACCCTTCTTCTGGGGTTTATAAAAACAAGGACATGGTTGTAAAGAAGCATCAGGAGATTGGAAAAGCCCTGCTGATTCCAATTGAGGACATTCCTCAAGTTCATTATATTGGGTCTATGCTAGATATGGGACTACCCACTGACCAAATGATATGTGCATTGCCCAACGTTCAAATTTCTGATGAGCTATCTCCCGCTGAGCATAATAAGGTTCATTCTTTACTGGAGACTTATAGTGACATTTTCTATAAGTCCAATACTGACTATGTGCATATGAAGAATTGGACTCATACCATTGACGTTGGTGATGCCAAGCCTTTCAATCCAAGCCTATCAGAAATCCAAAATTGAGGAGCTCCAGATGAGGGTGTAGCTTAAACATTTTCTGGATGCGGGGCTACTGGTGCCTTCTCAAAGTCCTTGGTCGTCCTCTCTCCTCCTTATAAAAAAGAAAAATGGAGGTCATCAGGTAGTTATGGACTACCGCAAATTAAACAACCTTACAAAGAAGGATAGCTATCCTATCCCCTGCATTGATGACTCCCTAGCTCAACTTTCCGGCTCTAACTACTTTTCCAATATGGAATTCTGCTAGTGGCTATTGGCAAATGGATCTTTCTCCCCAAGATAAGGAGAAATTTGCTCTTATTTGTAGTAAGGGGCTTTTCAAACCTACTCAACTACCATAAAGATTGTGAAATGCGCCCGCCACTTTCCAGCAAGCCATGGATCATATCTTGCAGGACCTTAAATTAAGCTGCTTCATCGTCTATCTTGATGATATCATGATGGTTACCAAAACTTTTAATGAGCATCTTACCCACTTGAAAGAAGTTTTCCAACGCCTGCAGGCTTCTAACATCAAATTGAAGCCATCAAAATGTACGTTCTCCCAGAAAAAGCTGGGTTTTCTTGGACACGCCATCTCTCAAGATAGGATTCAGCCTCTACAAGATAAGATTGCTGCTATATCAAAGATGATGGAGCCTAAAACCATCTGCAATATCCAGGTATTCTTGGGCATGATGGGGTGTTAGATTCTGGTGGTTATACTGAAATTAAACCCTTCAACAACCAACAGATTGGGCCAATTATCCTCCCAATGCTCAAGCTAATACTCTAATTCTCAACTTAATGCCTAATGCAACTACATGGCTTGGGCCAATTAACTTAATGTCAATATAATCAGATAATCCCATCAAAAGCTCAGGCAAAATACACTTACACATTTGGGCTAATTATTGCTACACCAAAACTTGGCAACTAGTTCTGACTAATAAGAACCAATGAAAATATTCAACATGAGAAATTGTTTGGGATTGACCTGAAGAAAACGTCTACAAACCACATAAACATTTAGATGAAAAAACGTAATCCTTTTCCCACCCTAAATAAATTTTGCATGTCAATCCTCATAATTGCAAAATAGCACTTGCACATGGACCGCTCAAATGGGAGCAACTAGTGCTATTGGTAGGGCCAGTTGACATCCCAACTAGGAAGTCATTTCCATCATCTGTGTGACAAAAACATAAATTGAGCTTGTCTTAGAATAATTTCTAGCCTATGGCAAATTTTGTATGTTGATCCGCATAATTGACATGATAGCACTTGCACATAGACTACCCAGATGGGAGTACCTAGTGCTATTGAGAGGACAGTTGACATCCCAATTAGGGATTCATTTCCATCATCTGTGTGACAGAAACATAGATTGAGCTTGTCTTAGAATAATTTCTAGCCTATGGCAAATTTTGTATGTTGATCCGCATAATTGACATGATAGCACTTGCACATAGACTACCCAGATGGGAGTACCTAGTGCTATTGAGAGGACAGTTGACATCCCAATTAGGGATTCATTTCCATCATCTGTGTGACAAAAACATAAATTGAGCTTGTCTTAGAATAATTTCTAGCCTATGGCAAATTTTGTATGTTGATCCCCATAATTGACATGATAGCACTTGCACATAGACTACCCAGATGGGAGTACCTAGTGCTATTGAGAGGACAGTTGACATCCCAATTAGGGTCTCATTTTCGTCAGCTGCATGACAAAAACATGATTGACTATCAAAAATAATTTTTGTATGTTGATATGCATAACTGGCTTGATAGCACTTGCACATGGACCGCCTGAACGGGAGTACCTAGTGCTATTGAGAGAGGCCTGACAATGTCCTGATTAAGGGTGCATCATTTATTCAAATTAATGCAAAAATCCTAGAATTTAAATTTTGTCAGAAGCATGACAAAACTCATTTTGAGATGATTTTAGGACAATTTTGCACGCTCATTGTTGCGATTTTTGTCCCTAAAATCCTCCTGAATATGAGAGTATTTTGCCACCAATAAACCTAGTAATAGGCCTCAGTCATATCAGTTCAAGAGCCAAACTGAGGTGGAAATTAATCTGTTGAGATTGCGTGCTTAAATGTGGCCAAGAGATGCCCTAGAGGTATAAATACTGGCGCCTGGCCTAATGAATAATTATCAAATAATTTAATTTTAATAAAGATTTATTTTACAAAATCTTCTTTCTGGTTTTTGATCTTAAGTCTAATTTAAAGAGTGTTGGTAAGCTGTATTCTCAGAATCCACAGCTTGTAACTTTTCCTACCTCAGTTGGAGTTTTCAATTACAGAGATAAAATTAAACCTAAAACTGGCCAGAAGAGTCAGGTCTATTTGAATATGCCTAGTGAGTTCCCAAATGGTCAAATATTGTAAGGCAGTAGCAAAATCAAGGATCATTTGGCCAAACTTCAGCCCAATTAAGCATGCAGGTGTTAATTTATCAAGTGAGCGATCCTCAAAATTTAACAACTGGTGCTCACTCAAAATTGATGACACTCTTTAAAATGAACCAACATAATCAGTTTCTGGCAAATTTGGCCATACAAAGTTGTGACAATGAGATGGAAACTAGCTCTAATGTGGGTACCTCCTACTCCCTGGATCTTATCATAGTGGGGGGCTCATTTGGATCTAACAATCCTGATTGACCTTACATCTGAAAGCACAGAACGACTATATACATGCCACTTTGAGCCAAAGAAATTATCTGGGTTTAAATTCAAAGCATAATGATTTTAAAAATTATGTTTGGAGTAAACTGAATACTGTAAACAAAAACATTGAAGACTTAATCAGCCATAACAATGTTTTCATAATGGTCAATTTGTATAACTTGACCAACATGGAGATGACAATACATGATAACAGAGATGTTAGGGCATATTGTATATATGACTGTGTTTACTTAAAGTTTACAAAAAGGTTTGAGAGCTTGGCTGCTTAAAAAACATATAAAATATTAGCATTGCAATACAAAATAAAATATAATAAAAAAAGAATAAAAGAAAAAATATATAGACTATAAAAATATATCACACTTAATTAATACTTTAGTTTACAATTGAGGATGGAAAGAGGATATAACCCCAGATTCATTGGCAGTTTGGCCAAAATTAACAAATGATGAAGATTAATGAAGGCTAATTGGGAATCTTGGGGCTTATTTTCAAGTCAAGTGGGGAAAATGTTAGATTCTGGTAGTTGACCCAAAAATAAAACCTTTGACAACCAACAGATTGGGCTGATTATCCTCCCAATGCTTGAGAAAATACTCTAATTATCAACCTAAAGCCTATTGCAATTACACAGCTCAAGACAATTAACTCAATGTCAATTCAATCCAATTATCCTATCAAAATCTTGGAACAGATACACTTGCACATCTGGGCTGATTATTGCTGCACCAAAACTTGGCAACTAGTCCTAATTAATTGGAAACAATGTCATGTATTCAATATGAGAAATCTTTTGGGATCAACCTGAAGAAAATGTCTACAAATCCCATGAACAAATAGACAAAAAAACTTAATCCTTTTCCCACCCTAGAGAAAATTTTGTATGTCAATCCTCATAATTGCACAATAGCACTTGCACATAGACTGCTGAATGGGAGCACCTAGTGCTATTGAGAGGGCCAGTTGACATTCCAGCTAGGAAGTCATTTCTGTCAGCTGTGAGACAAAAACATAAATTGAGCTGGTTCTAAAATATTTTCTCATCTATGGTGAATTTTGTATGTTGATCTGCATAATTGGCACAATAGCACTTGCACATAAACTGCCCAAATGGGAGTACCTAGTGCTATCAGGAGAGGCCTGCTGACGTCCTGATCAAGGGTACATCAATTATTTAAATTGATGCCAAAATTTCCCAGAATTTGTATTTATTCAGCAGTATGACAAAACTCATTTTGAGATGATTCTAGGACAATTTTTCACACTTGTTGTTGCAATTTTAGTCTCTTAAATACTCCCAAATATGAGAGTATTTTGCCACCAAAACCTAGCAATAGGTCTCAGTCATATCAGTTCAAGGGCTGAACTGAGGTGGAAATTAATCTGTTGAGATTGCGTGCTTAAATGTGGCCAGGAGATGCCCTAGAGGTATAAATACTGGCACTTAGTTTAATAAATATTATCAAATAAAATAGTCTAATTAAAATTTATTTTATCTAATATTCTTTCTGGTTTTTGATCTTAAGTCTGATTTAAAGAGTGTTGGTAAGCTGGATTCTCAGAATCCACAGCTTGTAACTGTAAATGCCTCAGTTGAAGTTCCCAATTACAGAGGGATAATTAAAACCAAAATTGGCCAGAAGAGTTGGGTTATTTGAACACACCAAGTGAGTTTTCAAAAGGTCTAATTACTGTAAGCCAATGGCAAAATTGATGATCATTTGGCTGAACTTCAGCCTGATTAAGCATACAGGATCTTAATTATCAAGCGAGCAATCCTCAGAATTTAGCGTGGGGTATTATTATCAATTCATCACCAATTTCACCCAGCTCAGTGAGCCCCTTGTCCGCCTCTTGACTAAGAACATTCCATTTCACTAGGGTGCAGAACAAAAAGCTGCCTTTGAGACCTTGAAGAAGTTATTACAAAAAAGGCCTATCATACATCACCCTGACTATGGCAAGCCCTCAATGCTATTCACAGATGCTTTTAATTATGCCGTTGGAGCTATCTTGGCTCATCTAGATGAGCATGGGGTTGATCATCCTGCTTCCTATTACAGCAAGATGCTCTCAAAAGCTGAACGCAATAATAGCATCACCAAGAAGAAGTGCCTGGATGTCCTACTCACTGTGAAACATTACTGGCCCTTCTTATATGGGACTTCCTTCAAAATGATTACTGACCATGCATCCTTAAAGTGGTTATAAAATATGAGGGGCCCCACAGGACAGTTGGCTCTCTGGACTTTGAAGATTTAGTATTACAACATGAAAATTGAGAATTTGGCAGGAACAAGCCATATGAACGTTGATGGGTTGATGTGGCTGCCTACCCTTCATCTAGATAATAGTGAAGCTGAGAGGTTACATAACCTCCTAATGACCCCTGATGCTTGGGGGGATGTGGATGAACCCATCCAGAAGATGCTATCTTGACACTCCCACAACACAAAGGTGGTTAATGGGAAGTTATATAAGAAAATAGGGGTAAACTGGTTGCCCTATCTCCAGCCATCTGAGCAAGTGCCAGTCATTTTGGAGTCCCACTCAATGTTAGGGCATAGTGGGGTACAGAAAACATATGAGTGGGTTAGAATACGCTATTACTGGGGGCATCATGGAGACCATAACTGAGGTCCTGGATGCCTGTCTGACCTGCAAAAAACAATCCAGCTTCAAAACCTGTTATCAATACTAACCCACTATGCCCTAACAACCATTTCACACCATAAGGTTAGTGTCAGGTGAACAGCAAGTAAGAGTTAGACTGGCCTGCCAGCCCAGATGCCAGAGCACCCAAATGGCAAACCAGAATGCTGAGGCATTGCTGCTGGTATGACAAATATAGAACTGGAAGGGAGCTTAATTTTCAACATATAAAAATAGGATTTTGGGGGAGGTTATTTTTATTGGAAAATTTAAGGAAGGATAATCAACCAACAATTTTCTCAGTGCAATGTGACTGATTAAATAGTCATCAATTTGGAGGGAAACAAGCTGGGATCAGGTTTCACAAGTTCAACCTCAGCAGCAAATTATTCAGTAATGGGTGGGTTAGTTCCTTGGGAACTGACATCACAAAATTTGGCGGTGGGCCAAGTTGCTTTCAGTTTGACCTTGAATGTCTGAACCAAAGCTCAGCTACGTTTCTGATGGTTGATGTGATGGCGTTTAGCCTGACAAGCGGTGGGAATTCTCCAAGACCACCCCACATATGGGTGGACCCATTTGGTTGGGAATGGGTTCAGGATGCCCAACCCACCCGTGCTTGGTCGCTGAGCTATTTGTTCAGTCAGTGACATTGCATCAGGTGCAACACCCAAATTGCCAGCAGAAAGCTTCAAAACCTCATTGATGGTGTCTGATGCTATTACCTGCCCATCAGGGGTGATGCCTGACAGATTTGGGAGGGGGATTTTTTTGATCATTATGTTAACCAAATTGCAACTGTTGGGCATTCTGGCCAATAGATTGGTCTTCATACCTTTTTGACCATTTGAAATCTGAGCATCTGGCTGATTGCCACTCGAATTGGTTGCAATCAATTCCATTTCAGCGATCTCAGCACAGATTTCACTGATTCCTCATAACAGTTCTGATGAGGAGAGTGTGGGTACCTGAAGCGGGATCTGAAGCGGAAGGTCTGTTACCCAGTGCTTGTCTACCATGTGAGCAAGATCACCCTGAGTAACGAGGGGTATGACCATCCTCTTTGGTACCTTCTTGCTCAGGAATGGAAAGATGGCCTGATCGACACCCAGAGGACGTTCACCAGGACTTACATTACTTTTTCCTTTTTCCAAGGGAAGGATCTCACCACTGGGAAACTGTATGAGAGCTGCATTCTTGTGCGCCTTGGGTAACTTGGTCACTATTACTGATGCAGGTTTTTGGGGGAAAGGGAGAATTTTGGGGTGGGATATGTGGAACGCTTCGACCAGGTTCATACAATTCACGCAATCACACACCTTGCCCCAACTGTTCTCATAGGCTGGATACCCTTTCCAGGCCATGAGATATTGGATGGAATGTCGCGATTTCTGGGATGCCAGGATAGCCTCTTCCTTGGCCTCTTCCTCATTTTTGACAATGATTGGTTCCAGTTCCATGGGAATTGCACCTTTGAAGGGTGAAAGCTGGGAAACTACTGGGCTTTGTGGAGCAAACTCATTGCAAGTTGAGATGTCAGACCCTACTGATATGGGCAAGATAGACATGGCAACTATGAGGTATGGGTTTGGAGTTTTGAGTGGGATGGGACTAATGTGGGCAGGGATAATCTTCTTTATGACCTGATTCAGTTGGAAAGAAGGGGCCATTGCTGCGTCAATATCTACAAGAAAGGTGGAAATGGAAGAGATTAATGGTTGGTTGATTATGTCAGGTGAACAGAAAGTAAGAATTAGAATGGCCTGCCAGCCCAGATGCCAGAGCACTCAAATGGCAAACCAGAATGCCAGAGGCACTGCTGCTGGTATGACAAGTATGGAACTTGAAGGGAGCTTAATTTTCGACATATAAAAATAGGATTTTGGGGGAGGTTATTTTTATTGGAAAATTTAAGGAAGGATAATCAACCAACAATTTTCTCAGTTCAATGTTACTGATTAAATAGTTATCAATTTTGAGGGAAAACAAGCTGGGATCAAGTTTCACAAGTTCAACCTCAGTGGCAAATTATTCAGGAATGGGTGGGTTAGTTCCCTGTGAAATGACATCACAAAATTTGGCAGTGGGCCAAGTTGCAGTCAGTTCAACCTAAGCAATGAATTATTCAGGAATGGGGTGGGTTAGTTCCTTGGGGACTGATATCACAAAATTTGGTGGTGGGCCAAGTTGTGGTCAATTTGACCTTGAACGTCCAAACCAAAGCTCAGCTACGTTTCTGATGGTTGACATGACAGCGTTTGCCCGACGAGTGGTGGGAATCCTCCAAGACCACCCCACATATGGGTGGACCCATTTGGTTGGGAACAGGTTCAGGACGCCCAACCCACCCATGCTTGGTCGCTGGGCCATTCGTTTGGTCAGTGGCATTGCATCAGGTACAACACCTGATTTGCCAGCAGGAAGATTCAAAATCTCATCAATGGTGTCTGATGCTATTACCTGCCCATCAGGGGTGATGCCTGACAGATTTGGGAGGGGGGATTTTTTCAATCATCATGTTAACTGAATCACAACTGTTGGACATTCCAGCCAATAGATTGGTCTTAATACCTTTTTGACCATTTGAAATCTGAGCATTGGGCTGATTGCCGCTCAAATTAGTTGCAATCAATTCCATTTCACCAATCTCAGAACAGATTTCACTGATTCCTCATAACAGTTCTGCCAAGGAGAGTGTGGGTACTGGAAGTGGGATCCAAAGCGGAAGAACTGTTACCCAGCGCTTATCTACCACATGAGCAAGATTGCCCTGAGTAATGAGGGGTATGACCATCCTCTTTGGTACCTTCTTGATTGGGAATGGAAAGATGGCCCAATCGACACCCAGAGGATGTTCACCAGGACTTACAGTTAGATATGGTTGGACCCCTACCCCAGATGACTGGGGGAATTCGATATATCTTAGTTGGAATTGACCATTTTACCAATTGGGTTGAAGCCATGGCTCTCCCTCCTCAAACAGTCAAGGCTACGGCCACTTTTCTCCATCAGAATATTTTTGCTCAACATGGTTGCCCCCAGGTTCTTCTCTGTGATAATGGGAAAAACTTTACCTCCAGAATGGTAAAAATCCTCGCTACCACCATGGGCATGAAACAGCTCTTTTTGGCCTTCTATAACCCCTCAACCAATGGTACTATGAAGAGAGAAAAATGGGACCCTGGTTTCTATATTACAAAAAATGGCCACTTCAGACCCCCTTAACTGGGATCAGTATTTACCTAGTGCCCTCATGGCCTACCATATCAGTTACCATAGAATCTTAAAAATGGCCCCTTTCCAGGTGTTGTATGGATGGGAACCTGGGGTGCCAGCATTATTGGCCAAAGATATTTTCACTGATAGGACTGACCCTGAGCAAGCCATGAAGAAGTTGGCTCACATCATTCAGTTACAATCAGAAGCTATGACTAATTTAGTCAAAAATGTCAAAAAGAGGGTCAAGCCACTAATGAGCTTCATCCCCCTCTTTCTTCCTTCCAAGTATCTGACTTGGTGCTTTATTACCACAATTGTATCACCCCTAGAAGGGATAAACTCAGGTCTATCTGGGAAGGCCCTTTTGTAATCACTTAAAAGCAAGGAGATGAGTACTCCATCAAATCCTTTGCTACTGGAGTTAATATCAACTGAGTTCCTGGCTGATTCCTATGGCCCTATTCTTCCCCCAACATCCTTAAGGGTAATGTTGGACATTTTCCTCCCCAGCTTCAAGATAAGAATGTTGTGGGTCAAAATTGGAAAAACAGGGAAATGTCAGACATATACAAATCCATGATATTGATACAAAATGATTTAAATGAAAATAAATAAAATCTCAGCCAAAAGACCCTGGCCAATTCTTGGTGAAACCCTGAGGTTCAGGGCAACACTTCTCCAAATACCAACCAGGCTATTATCTCAAAATCAAGGAATTGGATTCTTCCAACCATGCAGCCTATTCTGGGGCATCCATCAAAGGGTTTGCCCCCAGCCACATCTAGTGTGATTACAACAACTAAGCAGGGACCACCCCCTTTTACAGGCTTAGTGGAGGCCCCCAAGATGCAATAATTTTAGCCAATGGGGATTGGCTGCACTTTACCAAATTGTAACCTCACTGGTACATCTTTCCCCAAAAATAATTTTCATATATTGTACAACCAAAGGAAGCAAGTTTTCCAAGCTTTGATAGGTTAAATTCCCATATTTCCTAATTCAGACTAATCTAAGCTATTCTGAAGGCATTGAATTTACCTCAACCCTTGATACAGTTAAATACTGAATGGTCTAATATCAAGAGGATTTGTTCTTTCTATCACCTCACATACCCTAATAAAACTATAAAACCCAACTTTAGTACTAACTTATAAAGTTTTGTTATTTTATCTAGTGGTGAAAATCCTCCTATAAGTCACTTTGGCAGTAGAAAATTAATTTCTCTTGCATATTGTTGAAATTTTGGGCAAATCTGCACCAAGCAAGCATACACCTTTTCCCAATTTCAACAAGAGACAAGACCCTGGGGTTGGTGTCCCCCTTAGTTATAAAAGGGTGCAAAGCCCAGTCCAGCTTGATAGCAGAAGCCAAGGATCTTATAATATGCTACAGCAAATAATAAATTTTATACAATTTTATATTTACTAGACTATATATTCTAAAAGATAAAACCCAACTTTTAAATTTTAAATAAAATCAGATAATAGTACTTTGCTTCAAACTTTGCACTAATCCTAAAAATCAATTAAACCAATGGTACTATTTATATAGTAAAGTATGAGTAAGGCTGCTAGTATTATATTTTGATAATTAAAAAAATTATTTGAGGTGGGTCAACCTTGGGACAAATATACCACACTGAGAATGTTTTCTAACAGAACAGCTTTCAAACTCAAAACCTGCACTAGGGGTGGAAGCAGTTTTACCCACTCGGCTAACCACCCTTTTATATTTTGATAATTAGATAAATTATAATCTTTAATGGAGAGAATATGTATTTAAATTAGATACATAAAACTGTTTAAAATGGGATTGTTATAAAATATGTAAGTGCTAATAAAACAGCTCTTAAAAGGGGAGGATACCTGGGACCATCTAGTACTAAAAAAAAGGGGAGGATACCCCAGTGGTAGATATAGACCCTCTACCACTGCCTCCCGAGTTCGATCCCGGTAATGGACTTTGGGTAGGGGACGATTTTGACTGTGTTGGTTTTGTGCACCAATGCCCCGAACCGAGATAGCAAATAGCAAAGGCGGTCCATGGAGTTCCTGGCCTATCATATGCCGCGCATGGAGGTTTTCCGGGTTTTATCCTCCTTTCCCATTTTCTTCACTTCCCTAATCGGTGCGGTATCATCCCCAGATCGGCCCACCTCGAATAAAATTTAAATTTAAAAGGGGAGGATACCCCAGTGGTAGATATAGACCCTCTACCACTGCCTCCCCAAGTTCAAAGCCTGGTCAATAAACTTTGTATAGGGGACAATTATGACTGTGTTGGCATTGCACACCAATCCCCAAACTGAGATAGCAAATAAAATAGCAAAGGTGGCCCATGGAGTTCCTGGCCTAACTTATGCCATGTATGGAGGTTTTCCAGGTTTTATCCTCCTTTTCCATTCATTCAATTTCCCCTTAATTGGTATAGTATCATCCCCAGGTTGGCCCACCTCAAATAAAATTTAAATTTAAACTTAGCTCTTAATATATTTGAGGTGGGACAACCTTGGGACAAATATACCACACCAAGATTTTTCTAGTCAGTACAGGTTTTGAACTTGTATTGAACAAATTCTGCAATAGAGTGGAAGCAGGAATTACCCTGCCAGGCTAACCATCCTTAGCTCTTAAAAGCATCGCCTTTATATCATATACATTTGTAAGCTTGCTCTTAATTTCTGAATTTGAAAATTTGAATTTGAAATCTGGATAGAGCTAGTTGGGATTAAAATGCCAACTAATTTTTGATCGTTCGGTTTAGATTAGATATCAAATTTTATTTCGCCTCCGAATGGGTTTGTCCGTATCTCAGAAGCCTCATCGATCAGCCCCACACAAATACTTCTATGTTCGAAATAATGGTGTCATCGACCATTTGGCCACCTAATCCTGAGGTCGAGGTTGAAGCGGTCAGAAGGCCTAACAATATTTAACCTTGATCATCTGGGTATCGGTCGGATCTGTTGACTTGAGTAGCTTTGGATTGATATAAACTACACTAAAATTTTAATTTCAAATTGTAAATTGAGATTTAAAAGCTTAAATATCATTTGACAACTTGTAAGCAAAGATCAAAATACGAGTATGTCTGGACAACCTCCTGCAAGAGGGTCAAGGAGGGGTGGTTCTGTAGGTTATTCTTCCCCACGAGGGAATTCTGGTTTTACCAGAGGCTCATTTTTAGGCCGGGGGAGAGGAAGAGCCGATATTGGCTCAACCTACTTTAGGGGGCGTGGTACATATCCCAGATTGACTTCTCATCCCTCGCATACCTCTTTTAATGCTGAACCTTATCCCACTAGTAGAGGCGGATATAGAGGGAGAGGTGGTCACGTTCGGTAACATTTTTGTTGTAATTCTTGAAGTGATACGTTCTAGGCCTCATGAAAACTCCTACGCCTCTCGAAGTCCACCCGATTTCTCTTCTGGCAACCCTTCAACAAATTACGGGGACCCAAAGATTTCTCACCACGGCTCTTACAATCATAATTCGTAAGCTATGCGGTGTAGTTTGATTCTATAATGGGTAGGCATTCTGCTCGAGGTCCCTTTGATCCGCCTTTCATACCCGAAAAAAACCTGGGAATTCGGCTGGAGTAATTTTACTATGCTTTATGGTAACTTAACGTCACATTAGCTTCATCATGAATATACCCTTGGGTTAGCGTTAAAGCAGGAGATGGATAAGTGTTTGCAGCTAGCCAACAAGACTACTGGCTACTATATAGGGTTCATCTCCAAACACGGCAACCAAATAATTCCGTCGCTGCCCAGAGATTTATAAGTTTAATTGCGTTGCGTCTTCTTCCACTTAAAAATGGGCTTACAAAAATAGTTAAAAGTTTGGCAACCTTAAACTGGGATTATACGACATAATAGCTGAATATGACGAATATGCCTTTTGCAACTTAAACTGTTATAATTTAAAGTTATATCTGCTTCTCGGTTACGCTGCCCTGCAAAACGGAGCACTGATGACTTATCCCTAGCAATTTTAACTTAGATTCAATTTATTACTATTCCTTTATGGGAGATCGTTATTAAAACCCGAGATAGCTTTCACGTGCATTCATACGAACGGTGCAGTTTAATCAAAAAGTTAACAATGATCTTGCTGTCTTAACGATCGGCCCGGGTATCGTAGGATATGCATGTAATACGGGACGAAGGTTACTGACTACCATTCTGTGAGTATTTAGCAATCACTGCCCACTAAACAGGCAACTTAACTGATTTTTTGTATCAGAAGCTTTTTACTGAAAAAGCTCCAAATTGAGTTTGCTTTTGTATAAGCCTACCAAACGTTAAATAGGGAATGTTTTACATGTGCTTATTTTGCTCGGGAATCTGCACATACACTCCGTAAAATCTTGTGAGCTACATCGAAGCGAAAAATAAATTTATTTGCCACCCCAAGCTCTCGTTGAATCATTTTAAAGTTTAGTTTGATATCTATGCTAAGTTTTTAAACATGCCGTGAATTTGCTCTTCTAAAGGTTCAAGTAAAGCGAGGATAAACATGTGAGCGTTACAAGTTATAATGCGATCCGTGATACAAACTATTTGAGCGCTTAACCGAGGAGCCCATCAAATCTAAACTGTCATATGCACTTTTTAACTTTGTTGACATTACAACTACAGCATTTTAGGCTAGAAAAAATGCCATATATTGATAGCTAACCATCTATCCAACCGTCGCTCAATCATATAAAACTAAAATTCTTAAGAGCTAAGTAAATGGGAAGAAAAATCTTGTTTGTGATTTTTTGGCTTCTAAACAGATTAGTCTGAGAGAATTATAATCATACTAGCTAAAAATTGGTAACGCATGGTATTGAGATTTTTTAGGACGTTTATTTAACTAGCAGCTCCTCCTGCATTTTGCTGAGTTATTGATGCCTTTTACGACAACTTCTGACAATTTATATTTTGCTACTTATTAAATACAAAATGGGTGTCAACTTAGATATAATTATATATCTATTGGCTCGATTACTCTTGTTTAAATGTTTATCATTGATTTCAACAACCTCAATGCTTGGTATTTTACTTCCCGTTGTGTTAACTTAATGCGATTAGTTGTTTCATTATTGATATCTCCACAATCATCTTGCGGCGAACACCTTTTTTATGATAGTTTTAGCTTACCTTGAGCTTTATAGTTCGCATACTAACCGTACTGTGATAGTAATTGTTATTGAGTTTAAATTTGTTGCAGGATCTCTATCAGCCAACGATCACTTATTACGACTGGTAGCTAATAGGGCAGATATTACAACAACCGACTCGCGTATCTAAAAAATTTTAATCCTTGATGTCCGCCGATCCGCTGGCCATGGCTCCATCATGGGGCATTGGCCAGCCTCCCCTTGGCGTCTATCGCCCGCCGGTTAAGCGCTCACGTCCTAGGACATCCAGACCCTCTAATACATCAGGCAAGTTTATACCACCAAGGCCCTTGCCCAACACCTTGCACATACACACCCTACCCGTATGAACCCTCTTGCTCTGCCACGCTCTAACATTCGCTTCTACCTGCGAAATAGAATATGGATAATTATTCCCATACGCTGGCAAGCAGATTATCGAAATTGCAGCAGTAGCAATTAAGGCATCAGGATTTATAAATTTCCGCCCATACAAGGGCGATTTCGATATAGGGTTTATTAAAGAAGAGGCTACAAACACTCCAAAAATATATAATTCACCAACACACTGACCACTCGAAAGCGCATGCCAGATGGTATCTTTAACTTTACAAATTTACTACTACATCACCTGAAATTTCAAAGAGAAACTCATGATAGGCCTCTTGAAATATGGCACAGATCCTGTTTTACGCCTCAATGACCTGAGGGGAGCTGAATGCTTAGTGGGACCGCGTTTTGTTGTGACGATCCGCCCAAAATCAACTATTAAAAAATTAATTCAAACCCAAGCAACCATCACATCCGAGCAGGGCTGGCCATACTGGGCGCGTGTTGATAACGGGCGACCGATTTTCCCAGTATAAAGACTAAGAAATTGAATTGTCCCCAAAGGAAGCCACAGGCCGCCGCCGATACGCCCAAGCGTCAGATCCGAATCTCCAACCAGTGAACTCTTGGTTACCAATGCCCCAACATACGACTCGAGGCCAACGCCTGTGATGAGCTAATCTGAGCTCGCTTATACTAGTGTAAATTGTTTAAACTTATAAAAATTGAGACAAGCAAAATCGCCAGGAACCAAACGTGAAATTTCATAGACCAAACTAAACGCTATTTTTTGAGAAAAAACGACCCTTCAAAAAAGGCTCTAAAAGGTATGAAATAATCAAGAAATTATTAATACTCAATAAAATCCTTTTTGAAGTCAGCACCATATTTTAAACTGCCTTATAATAGCCGTTTATACCATATGTACTCACCACTTTATTCTAAGTTACTTGTTTACACTTGGACCCAATCCAATATAAGCTCTAATTTGTATTTGTGAGCAAAATTCTATCAGGTTGAAATATGGCGCTGACTTCAAAAAGGGTTATATTGAGGATTCATAATTTCTCAATTATTTCATATTTTTATTGCCTTTTTTGAAGGTGGTTCTCTTTTCCCAAAGTTTTTTTGAAGGCATTTCTTTTTTTCTCAATTTTTTAAA